>JABSTT010001728.1:0-245571 GCA_013339685.2 Hyalomma asiaticum
ATAACCGACCCCACGAATGTTCGCCTGTTTTCCTACTGTACTACATAGACAAAGGCCACGAGGTATATGTCATCCCTAGCTCTATTCAGGATGGGTCGTGAACAGGCTTTGCGTTTACCCTCGTTAGGTCGTGGATGTATGTTTCGCGAGAAGGGCCACACCATGTAGGTCACCCTCGTCTCCTTGCGTCTGTAGCATCCGCCGTTCCTCCATTATCGTACGAGCCATACCAACCTTTAAAGGATTCACCTCGTCCAGGAAAATAACTGTAGCAGACGTAAAAGGAGAAGACGGGCGATGTTGTAGCGGAGCTATGAGGTAGTCAACATCGATGAGCTTGCGGAGGACTTCGTAGGGTACTGTGCAACGAAGAAGCTCTTCACAAAGGGCTTTTCTTTTTACTATTCCCGATGGTCACCGCGCCAAGGGACGTAATGTTCCACATCTAACTCAAGCCTTGTTCTATACATTTACCCAAATTTATCAGTGACTGAAGTGCCAGATTAATTTGGCGCCTTGGAGGTCCTCAAATGCTGATTCACCACACAAACAAAAAATTTGCAGGCTGAAAATGTATGATTTAATGTGCAATACAAGCAGGATTTCGCCATAGAGGGAGCCGTACGAGATTTTTAGTCTAGCTTCGCCTATATAGAGAGACTAATTTCTCCTCATGCGGAGGTACCATGTGCAGGCCTTCATTGGCATACGATCATGTACAATATTTAATGAGAAGGCGGGTAGCTTATGTTTTCATGAAAATGTCGAGAATATGGTGAGCAATTAAATAAACCGAGAGATATTCTTTTGTGTAAGCAGCTCAAGTCACGTACGGCTCGTTTCTTCGTGCTTGTTAAGATTACACGAAATAAAAGCGGTACCCTGGAAGTAACTGCACAGCACATCGATAACCAGAACTTATATTTTTCAGGATATATCAAAGAAATGTTCGCATAAATTATTCATAAACGAATGTATCGCTCGCAGCACACAGAACCGCCATGTAGCTTCATATGCGCCCCGGGTAAGGCAGCCCACACATTGCATTCCTCGACTTTGGCAATACTTCTTGAGAGAGCCTTGGGCTGCTGATGTCAATGCTTCGGCGTCCAATACCCCGAAGTTCGCATCCACTCGTCAAGAAAAGGCGGGGACGAATGCCGCTGTAGTGAACATCAGCAGCCACGTGTTTAGCGATCACGCCATGGGCACCTCCAAGCACAAGAACGGACGCACTCTGCGCACAAGTGATGCCGCTGTTCTGCAGCAACAGCCTGGAAAGACCGTTGTCGAGTCGGGTAGCACTTTATCTCTACCGTGCCATCTCGGTGCTCCCACCACCGAATTGGCGGCGGTCCGGCCGAGGAACACCTGAAATAACAGGAAAGGCGTCATTTTGAACAACTCGGGAGAAACCACTAAAGAAGAGCCGCTACACAAAGTATACACTATATTAGCAAGCACATTCCTGACATTTAGTTAGTGAAGCGATCAGACACATGCAGTCCAAACAGCGTTCACCTTTTTCGCATTAAAACATTCGTTATCAAGCTGTGCCCATCGGGAGCCAAAGGAACCAAAATGTCTTGATGGCATTATTTTTCTTGTTTAGTTCAGAATTCGATTTGTTGTAACAGCATGCCCAAAGCTCCCTTCCAGTGGCGTAGCAGATTTTTCTTTCCGCTGGGGGTCAAGTTAGCGGGTTGCAGGAGCAGCAAGAAAGGGGGGGTGAGGGCGCTGATTAGTAACGACACTCACGGAACCTGATCGCGGTCGGGAGTCGGGAAATCCAACCTAAAAGTCGCGTTCGCGGGATATGTTCAACATGTTTCTTTCTTTTGAAAATCTCCAGCGTCTACATTCGAGTAAGGTACATGGACACCACGAGTCATTTACAAAATTGCAGCCCGTTTGCTAAATGTTACAGTGTAGCAAACAGCTCCCTGCCACCCTTCAAAAATAATAAAAAAGGCTTACACCCCATATGAGCAGAAAGAACCGATCTGTCCGTTTAGTGCTTGTCCCTCCTTAACTTTCTTTCGTTTCCACCTTGATCTCTCTGCTCAACGGAAGATACTATGAAGGGGACATTCCACGGCTTCATTAATAGATATCATGTTAAGGAGATGTTGGCACTCAAATAATGCGCCAACTGCGACTGGACTGCTGAGTGGGTGAGACGTTCAAGACGTGCAAGAACATGGTTCAGTATGAAAAAGAATGTCCCAAACATTATGTGTGGTACACGCGTACAAGTTCAAAAACAACGCGATTTTCCACAGAAGGTCTTTCCTACATATAAAAAACGTCGGTGAAAGAGAACGTTCCTAGCCAGTGTTTGGCACAGACGTCATCTAGATGAATGACCAGGTATAGTCATCAAAATAAACAGAACGTAATCAAAAATCACATGTGTCTTCATATTAACGCCAAATAAGGGGAACACTACAGATGATAACGGCTTCAATGCTTTCTTCGATAAGCCTTTAGTGTTTTTAAAGCATTCTTCTGCGAGCCTCTTTCCGGTTATGGGCACAGAAGTTTGTTTCAAATGTTTGGTTCACGGTCGAATCTCGTCAGGGTATTTTTAAAGGGCCCCTAAACCACCCAGAGGTCAAAATTTAGTTGTGGTGCTACTTCTGTGCCGGTGTCGGCAACGAACACGTAGCCGCAAGAATTTTTTGAAACGGTGCCGAAATGGCGGTGTTACACGCGTTTGATTATTAAAAGGCGGCGCTTGCCTGTTTCGCTCTCTCCTGTGCCCCACCGGCCACTTGCCGGTGCCACCTCCTCGCCGAGTGATCCTCCGAATGTCACGTGACCTTCATCGCCGATGACGCGCATCCGGATGACGCGCCTCCGCCGGGCTCCCGCGTTCGCGCACGTGTTTTGTTGGTGATGTACCAACGCTCTCTGCTAGCGCTATCCGTCGTGTTCTGACAGTTGCTGCAGTTTCTAGTCGGCTGTACTTGACTTGCACTTGCGTAGCGTAGCGCAGTTACGAATTCACAAGCGTGCACACACGAACACCACACGAACTACACACGACGAGGAAAAACAAACAAGCAGGGAGCGCGTGCATTTGCTAGCAGACTAACCGGAAGTCGACGTTCCCCTTGGACCAATCAGCGGAGCACAGACATGTGACGTCACGAAAAACCACAATGTCGTCGCGGCTAACTTTGTTGTGCCGGAAATGGCCGGAGAGGCGCACGGGAATGTTTTTCGAGTTTGTGGCGCGGCCGCGGCGCGTAGCGCTGCCGCATTTGACATCGTTCATCGTGGCGCCATTCTCAACTCGTTGCGCGTGTTAACTTGAAATATTCAAAAAAATGCCGAGGGTACTTTAGGGGTCCTTTAAGTCAGCGTCTACGTGTGTCATGATGTGGGCAATCTAGGAAGATGTTGTTTATATCCTCGTTTTTACATAGACATTCGCAACTAGGGGTTTCAGCACGACCAGCTATAGGAAAAAATAGTTTGTGTACAGAGTGCGTATAGGCTTAAAAAGCCCGTAAACTACACACGCATTCGATCAATAAAACGCGCAGCCTTTTTGTTTCGCTCTCTCCAGTGAAACGCTCCGACGGCCCTTGGGTGTTACCTCCTTGCCGAGTGCTCCCTCTGAATGTCACGAGACGTACACGTACATCGTCGGTGATGCGCATTCGAAAAGGCTGTCCACTTCCGGTTGACGCTCTTCCGCTATGTACGAGAGTACAACAGTGTTGGAGCGCGAGCGACATGGCACTTCCGTTGCGCAGCATTTACGAATTCACAAATGCGCACACGCGAACGCCACCAAAACCGCACACGACGAGGAAGAACGGACAGGCATGGAGAGCGTCCAATTTCTAGCAGACTAACCGGAAGTCGGAGTTCTCCTTCGACCAATCAGCGGAGCTCTGCCTCTGTTGACGTCACGAAAACCACGTCGCTGTCGGCACTGCTAACTGTGGAACACCGTAAATTCTACAAGAGGCGCACGGATTGTTTTGCGAGTTTGTGGCGCGACTGCGGCACGTAGCGGGGGTAGATTAGGGGCCCTTTAAGCGGTGAGCAAGTCTTTCCATACCGTTATAAACGCAACAATATGTAGAATTCAATAAATGGATCGACGCGATTTTAAAAAGGGCTAACAAAACCTTAATCAAGACCCAGAAGATAAACAGAGCGGGCGGTATGCGTTCGAACCACAGTCTGTGCAGTGGTGGCAGCAGTGCGTACAAAATGGGACGCGCAAGCATATTTTGCGATGTCCTTGCAAGCGCCATGTTTTTGAAGAGAGGCGCCTACGGTGACGGAGCGCTCCTTTCTGCGGTTGGCGCTAACGTTTGCTAGCAATTACCACAGCTGTTTATCAGCGCCAAGGAGCACTTGTCAAAAGCGTTCCTTGAATTACCGTCGTGGCCTTTTGTCACTTTTCGGGGCAAATTATTTGTTTGTGCGGAATTAGGGCGAGGCTCAACGCACCATAGCGTGGCAAGTACGGTCGTGTTTGCGCCAAAGGTGCGATAACCAATGGTTGCTGCAAGCGCGCAGAAAGGTACCCGTCGCTGGAAGACGCGATCCTTCCTGTGGGCCGTTCGAAAGGTAGAATTAAGGAGCATATCGAAATAGGCCTCAGATTTAGTTTGTGCGTGAACTATACGTATATTTGAGCCGTTGTTGGTGCCGAGAGATCTAGATTCAGCGGTTCTCGCGCGTTCCGATTACTTTCAGGCACACCTGTACACCCCACGTTTTGGAGATCTTTTCGTTATGATACAACGCAAATCATTTTTCGATACTTTGACGGAAACCACACGGTCTTTGTGATGTCCTTGTCGCGCTTCCTAATCTGCTGCTATGTTACCAAGTTTGTTACCGTGTCCTGGTAATGGCATACTTGCCCACATATATTACGCTGGTATCAATCGGTTGCGTTTTATACGCTTTTGCACGTATGTCATGCATTATAGTATCGCCGATTCGTTTTGCTTTTGTGCTGCAGATAGATTTGTTAGAGCCACCCTTCAGCTCGCTGAGAATCACCCAATTTTTGCATAGCTCTCACCGATGTTACAATCTTCGTCGCACATGGTATATATCAGCCAGTGTGGATAGGACGCGTGCGACAACTTAAGTGATTCTCGTGTATTGAGGCACGCTAGAATAAACATTGAAGTTGAAATTATTGCTACGTTGGAGCCTTGCATGTATCCTGGGTGCCTGATATATATCTCATAAAGCACTCGTTCAATTTTCAATCTTTCTTAGTGCTTGTGCATATTCCTTGCGCTTTTTAGGGGAGAGCGCATTTCTAGCGAGAAAAGCACGCTTGAAGCGAGCTTTAAGTTGTAATTGCCTATTGCATGAAAGCACCGCTTTCGAACATTATTTTCCAGCGTGAAGAAAGAACAGAGAGAGAAGCATTCCAAATAGAATTCACGACATTTTCCGGACCAGGTCATTGATTCGGTCGGCGGTGCATGACATCACGAATAAATTTGGAGAGGTATAGTGAAGACCCATATTCCCCAACCTGGCTACTCCAATGCAGTCTATTTCCGCAGGCTTCTTTCATTCATTTCTTTGCATTTCACCTAAGATCAACGGGATATTTAGTTCTTCTATTACGCCTCACAGAGAACTTGGGAAGCACTCGGTAATGGAGAAATGAATAAAATAAATGGAAGCAAGTCCACGTACGAGAGATGGAAATTTACAAAAGCAGTCATGCAAAACAGTGTGACACATGAAGAGCTCGAAAAAATATAAAAATAACGTACGAAAGTTTCAAAAGGAAAAAAAAAGAATACCGTTGATGACATGCAGGAAAGAGGTGAGCACTGCGCCGTTAAATACGCGGCGCTGCAATAAACTCTTGTAAGAAATTGCGAGTGACTTGACATAACCGTCGTTATTATTTTCCAAGCTTCCAGTGCTACGCGATAATTTCCCGCAGTTTCTATTTGTATCTGTGCTATCACTTTATATGTTATGCTTAATGTGGTTCAGCGAACAATCTCAAAAATTCCTATACATATGTTTTTGTAGGAAAAAAAATGAAATTCCTTGAGGAGCGAGATGCTAGGTTTGGCATATGTCAGTAAATGTGCGAAAAAATGCTAATAACCTAGATAATAACAAAATCTGTTTAATCAACATTTGACATATCAGGGTCGTGCAGTCATAGCCAATGTAGAGCTTTTAGAAATAGAGACCAGTTAGTTGCTTGAAGAGCCGAAGTAGTGCAAAATCACTCTTTTGATGCAAAGAATGACGTAGTTCTCTGAATCCCTGCAACACCATCAAAATTACCACAGCATAAATTTTACATTGGGCATTGCAATAATCGCAACAGGTCACTAGCGGACATTGCACGTGCACGTGACTTCCGGCGCTCTTGATTGGCTTAGGTTTTCTTTGGTGCGGGAAAAAATCCAGGGCCCGTATTCACAAAAACGACTTACGACAAAAATGTTCGTAAGAGAAAATTTCAGCCAATCCTGATGCTGGACATATCATTAGCGAAGCCCGCTGGCCAATGGCAAAAAGCACTTACGAAAGAAAAGTTTTGTGAATTCGGCCCCAGATTTTTTTATTGCTTCATGGCTTTGGGCAATGGCTATTTTAAAAAAATTAGGCTGACATCGCCATTATCAATACCCAGCAAGCACTATAGGCTGAAAGATAATCAGTAAACTTTAATTATACTGAGGGCCAGTTACAATGTCCATGACAATGCCTACATTCGCCGAACTTAAAATTTATACAGGGTATTTTAGGGCAGAAGCCCCTCAAGGTGCAGCCTTGTCCTTACACGTTGTCTGCCCGTGCTCACGGCACAGCATCGTCTGCTGTCGTGAGAAAGAGCGAACCGCGCGCTTTGACTATGGAAACTCTCTTTCTGCGATAAACGCTGTACCAGCTCGCAAGGAACGAGAACGCGCCCTCACTCGCGAGAGACAACGCCGACGCATCGTCTGCATTCTAGCGAGTTTCTTAATATAAGAAACCGGCTGTTCGCGCTGCACAACCGTTCAACGGCCACCCCATATATATAGGCACTGGATCTCGACCTGCAATGTCGTGGCGGTGGGAGATTTCTCTTGTGCGTAGCCGAACAATTAAGATCCGCAGCGTACACATTAACCAACGGTAATTCGGAGCTCGGCACGATCTACGACTAACATCATAAAGACCAGGAGAATGAATGACAAGTCGTGTGTAAATATTCACACACGTGGTCACTCATTTACATGCGTGAGAGGGGAATGTCACGGGTTATTTACGGTTACACCGAACGAAACCCAGTCCTTCGCCCACTCGTCATGATTCGCTTCGTGAAGATGCGTGCATTTTTTTATGAAACTTTGAAAGTGCCTTTTGAAGCACCCTGCGCTGCTATATGCTCAGTTTGTCAATCGTGGATATTCAAAATATTAAGCGCCATCTGCGGACATCCCCGTAAAAGTCATTCCCCATGTTCTTAAGGGCGCCGGAACCGAAACTTGTGGTATCTAGGCCTGTATCGGCGGCTGCTTGCTTCTTTTTTTCCCCAGTTGCTCCGCAATGTCTTCGCACTGCTTCCGACCTTGGGGCACGCGTCGTGTATCCCTGACACACCGGGAATAACGTAAAACTCTTTTTAACGAAATACCTTTTTTGAAGGACCAAAAACCAGTGTTGCACACGTTCCTTCAAAACAAGAGCGAAAACTCGTTCCTCGCTCCTTCACAATTTTGTAACGAGTTCCCGTTACAAGTTCCTTTAATATAGAAAAGGAACGCGTTCCAGTTACATTTCGAAAATTGAAACTTATCGTTACATTAACGTTACATTTGATTTCTAAAATTTAAACTTAATACTGAGGCAAATTAAAGTGAACATATTAAATCTCGCATCGACCTATGCATATTTCCAGAATTTCAACGTCACCGGCCACATATCTGGAGACAAAGAAACATCCAACGAAACGCTCCAAGGCATATATTTTCAAGGAGCACCGAACATACTACGGACAACTCCACTGCAACTTTGGCGCTAGTCTTTTACAAGTGCGACACGTATGGCACTTTCCACTTCAGTCTTCAGACGCGTACCCAACATACTGCGCCTCCAATGTGCAAATAGGTAGTTACTCATACGCACCCATGCATGTAACAGCGGTGCATCTGACACTGAAAGCTAGTAACAGACCTTTTGATTTAGGATAGCATATAAAAGTTTGTGCCTGACTGATGGCATTGCGCGCAAATACTCGAACAAATACCCCGATGTCTTCAGTATTCCCGGTCCTAAACGATTCTGCTCAAAATTGGTAGCCCTTGTAGCATTTTAATAAACTAATCGGCAGATCTGGATATATTGCTTTTACTTAATTCTCATCGCTTTAAAGTATTTGTGATATACTGTACTTTTGTTGTTAATTATAGCTGCGTTGAGTATGCCGGTATGAGGAATTTTAACATTTCTATTTTGTGCGTTTACCGCCGAATTAACTAACGCGGGACTGTTTTCTTTTCTTCGTGTCATTAGCAATAAGCATTATTTGCCTGTTCATTTCGGAGGCACGCCGACATTAAGGCAAGGGTGAAATGCTGTTGTGGTGCAGGAAATAAACACGAAAATAAATAGCCTTACATGCATAATTTGACGGGACGCCAACCGACAATGACCCACACCACACAAGCATAATTGTAATGTGCACGGGGTGCTGTGCGTTAAAATGTTTGGTTATTCCTGTGTAGCTATACCCTCTGGTCGCGTAGTAATGATAGCAATAAAACTACGGTTTTTATTTGAAACAAGCCTGGCATCACCGGCCATAAGTAACCAGGTCCGGGTTAGAGCGATGTTATCTTCGCTCAATATTACAAACACGCACGCACGCACGTAAGCATGTTCAGCACATGTTCGCCTTAGCACGTGTATATATCATTTCGAAAAGACTTTCGTTTCTGCTTTTTGCCGAGGGCATAGGGCTGTGGACGCCAAATTAAGGCGTGACCCGTTCAGTTCAACTAAAATATCTTTAAGAGACTGACGCAAAGAGTGTCTTACAAGTATGGACAACCATGGCCGTAAGCGCGTTCTCGGAGTCAACGCTGGGAGACGCGATATAATAAAACACGCGTTGACAGTGTTTTAGTTCGCAGGGAGCCCTGGCGGCGGGATATCATAAGGAAGGGACGAAAAAAGTAACTTTGCCGTTGCATGTAGTTCCTCCCGCGTTGCCGTGCACCAATACAGGGCTGGCTGACAGCCGGAAACTTTGTCCAGCGGCCATTGTAAGCGGCCACCGCGAAGGAGTAGCGGGATACCCTGACGTCGTGCGGCCGCAGTGAAGGGAAAGCGTCACCCTCGTCGAATCATCGAAACAGCAATACAATGGCGTTTTCGCGCGTGATTTTCTATGAGGGAGCGATAGTGGCGGCAGGACAACGGGGACTTCAGGGAGGGCTTGTTGAAGTCCCGCCAATCGGTCCTGCGTGATATGCTGCGTATGTGCGATCATCGTGAAGTGGAACGTGTACAGAAGGAACGCCGTTCCCTTTGCTGTTCCTTCGTAAATGTAACGCGTTCCCGTTACAGTTCCACCAACCCTTAAAGGAACGATGGCGTTCCATAGTTCCTCCCAAAAGGAACTCGTTCCAGGAACGTCGTTCCTTGGAACGACGTTCCGTACAACACTGCCAAAAACATTCTGCCACTGCCGCGTATAGGTGGTCTCATCAACGGTATTAGCATTGCCAATGTTTTGAACGGCGGTCGACGGGCGCAAAATCCCCAATTGGCCTCGTTTCTATTTTTCCCCGTGAATATGAGCTGCCTTCCCAGCGACAAAAGCCTTGAAGGATTTAAGACAGGCGCAGATTTGACAAATTTCTGACGGACTTCTGTATCACACACTATCGAGAGAGAATGATAACGCTCTTTTTGCGTGTAGTATGCTTTTCTGGGACGAAAGCGAGTGTTCGCGATAGTAAATATCCATAGGACGATGGCGTGGTTTGAGTGTACACATTACTTTAGCTGTTTCAAAACATGCAGTGTGTGTATACTGTGTGTACCCGGAAGCACCTCTAAGAACATCTCTTTATGAGTTCAATAAACATGCGACGGAGGTTGCCAAGTTCCCTGACGCTACTTCACGAATCGACGTTCCTGAAAACTACGTTCCGTTATCTTATCGAAAGCTACGTACTGCAGGCATCATGGCGCGAAATGATTGAATAACTCAACAAATTGTGCACTCCGTTTCTCGCTGCTGTGTTCTTATTTGTTGTCTTTAATGTGAATATATATGGTAGGTAGCTAGAATTATTTCCGGTCAAGCTCCGGCCGTCCATCGGCGAGATCATGGCTTAGTGCTGCAGGAAGCCGTCGGGGCCAGCTCCCAGCTGGATCGCACTGCCCCCGTCAACCTGATACACCGTGCCCTTCACCAGCTGCTTAGCGGCCATAAAACGAAAGTAAAGAATTCTACTGCGAGTTGAACGTATAAAGGGGCACGGACAAAAGAAGTGACGTACACACACTAAAAGCTTTGATGTAACGCAAAAGCAACACACGGACACGAGAAGGCACATATGGACACCACACAGCGCTGCCTTCTCGTGTCCGTGTGTTGTTTTTGCGCTACATCAAAGCTTTTAATATGAACCACCAACAAGCCCACATCGCAACTCTCGTAGAGTACACACACTGGCGCCAGTGTGTGTACGTCTCTTAGTTTTGTCCGTGTCCCTTTTACGCGCTCAGCTTGCACTAGAATGAACAACCAACAAGCCCGCATCGCCACCCTTGTCGAAAGTAAAGAAATTTAAAAGCGCTGGGAAAACTAAAATACAGAACACTTGCACGTAAGGCAACGCGGCGGTCGTCTTGTTTCCTTCTGAGTCCCGTACTTTCCTCTCTATAGTGCCCTTATTCGCGAAAGAGAGCTCCGGAGAGAGACAGTGGTTGAGGTGAGCTTGTCGATCCTCTCTATCTTATTTTCTCAAGAACCAACTGAGTACCTTCTCTGCTAAACGACCCTTTAAGAGCTGGACACATGGTCCGATTTTCCATGCGATCCGACGTCCGATGCCGTGTGCTCCGACACGCGGCATATGACGCTTCAACACACACAGGGAGAGGGGCGATCAGCGAGTAGGCTCCGCCCACATCCGGCGCGTTGGCATACACGCTCGTAAGACATCGCATCCCTGTCGCTAAGGGAAAAATAAACAGTTTTGTACAGCCCTGCTTGGTTACATAACAGCACCGAAGAACACTTCCGATAAAATATGCCTTCGCGAGCGAAAAACACATCCCGACAGCCCATCGCCAGTGACAATTCCGAGGGTAGGCCTAGCTGCCGACGCCGCACCAGTCGTCGTTCGCAATCAACCGCGAGCTCGCCACAAAGCGCTCATTTTTGCCAACACAATTAACATTTACAACACAACAACACAACGCATACGATTAACAACACAACGCATACGATTAGTTTTTTTTTTTTTTTCGAAACAGATGCGAAGAGCAATGGTTACAACGAAGCGAGCCGCTTCGGTGAAATAACCCCTGCCGATGTTTGTTTACGTTCGCACCGCGCCTGCTTCCGATCTCTCGAGTGCTTAGGAAATGGACGCTGCTTTGCAGACTAGCTCACTTCAGGCGTAACATTACTCAATGAGAATTAATTTCGTGTCACAAACAAATCATAAGCAATATTTTCGAAGCGATTCCATCGACACCGGCAAATGCCTCGGTCGCCTTGGCTGGTGAAGACGAGCGATCAGCGTGTAAGCTCCGCTCTCACGAAGCGCGTCTGCGTACACGCTCGTAAGCTATCGTATCCTCGTCAGTAAGTACAAGACCAACATTTTTGTACAGAATTGCTTGGTCTTACAACACAGTAAACACTGCCGACGCCTTCGCGGGCGACTAGCACACCACAACAGCCCACCGTCAGTGACAACGAGGGTAGGCCTAGTGGCCGACCCTCATAGTAGTAGTCGTTCGCTGTCAACCGCGAGCTCGTCACAACGTGCTCATTTTTACCTATACGATTAAAATTTGCACTCATATGTCGTGCGTTAACACACGCGATTAGTTTTCTCGAAACGTCGTTGTGAATGAAGCCTTATGGCAGCAACGAAACGAACCGCTTCGGTGAGGTGGCCCTTGCCAAGATGTTTACCTTTCCACGGCGGTTGCTTTCGATCACTCCGCTGGTTTGGAAACAGGTGTTGCTTTGCAGATTGATTCACATTGGGCGTAACACTACCTAATCAGCATTTATTTCGAGCCAGAAACAAGTCATAATCAATATTTCCCTAGAGATTCTGGCGATACCAGCAAAAGCCACAGTAACCTCGGCAGGTCGATCAAAGCGGAGCAGTGAACCAATGGGCGGCCAGCACCACGACGTCACGCGTCTCCCGCGTTGCCATTGGCTGCTGCCATCCGACCTTTCTATCCGGCGACGAGAAAATCTGCGCGGTTTGACGCGCGCCGGACGACCGGAACAGGGAACCGGTGCTGCAAAAACACCCTCGGTACACCCGGTACGACTACCGGATCCATTACCGGACGTCGGATCGCATGCAAAATCGGACCATGCGTCCATAGAGTTTCCTACTAAAATACTAGAGGGAAAACTGGCGTTAATGTCTATGGGAGTTTCAAAGAAGGCGGTTGAGCCAGCATGGGAATGATGGGTATGACATGGATTTGCCTAGTCTTCGTTCTGCTGGCTTCATATGGCTTTGCGGCCTCAAAAAAATAGGTCGTTTACGACAATATATTGCACTAAAACGGAAGACCTTGGAATAACTATGTGCGTGCGCAGACACCAGTTGCTTTTTCGCGGTTAGAAAAATACTGAACGCTCAGAAATTCAGCAATATTGTGCGATATGGCAATGTTGCCTCCTCTATACTTGTGCCCAGATTTAGCAGCGTCAATAGGGGTTTAAGTTCCAGATATAGTTGAGTTTGAACGTAAAATAAAGATTTTTGCTCTTGTGAGTGACGTGCTAACATTTTCAAGTGTGTAAAATGTAGATGTGTCTTCTAAATATAAAAAAACGGGCTATCGCTTGCTTCTTTTAGTGCACGGCAAGTGCTCCACTGTATTTTTACAAACTCTATGCATGGGTCAAGCCCCTGCGGAAGGCCGTAGCAGGAGCGCAATATCGCCCATATTGCTCCTGCTACGGCCAAAAGTGTGACATTTTCGAGACGTTAACGGCACCCCGCTCATGTGTCCACCGATTGCTTCTTTCGAGAACACGACAAACACGCAACTGTGAAGAGTAGAGATTCCTGTAGTTGTATAAACATGTGTTGGAAACCAGCGTAGCGACGTTCAGAAACAACACGGTTTTGATATATTGCGCATCTTTCTAATCCAACTGGCTAAGAACTTGGGATATTGTGTCGTCGTACGAGCTTAATTATCCTGGACATTTTACACCTGCAGCTCCTCGATAACCAAGAAATAATTTCAACAAAAGCTTCCCTCGCATCCAAAGTACGCATCGCAAAAAAACACAAATTTCTGCGCACTATTTCCACTGCGAAGCAGTACGCCTGTAGTGGCTGCCTTCCATGATGTGTATTTGAGAGCTCAAGACTTTGTTACTGTGTTCTCGTCGACATTTGCAAACGCAGGGTGGTCCACTGGCCTTTCGTAGCTGGCATTTTCAGGAAACCGCGTTTTCTTGATGAGAAAGCACCATCACTGACAGCCTTCGAGCGTTTCCTAATGCTAGCGCTAGCAGACGATACCGCGACTGCACCCTAAAGAACATGGCGGGCGCACCCAGTGTTGTCATATCACAATGCATTATGAATATTACCGCAGTGCCGATGTATTCTACCTGTATGTTCTAAAAAGAACCAAATATGAAGCAAGACGTTATGCTGTTATGTTAAATCTAACTTACCACAGTACTAAGAAAGCCTTACGCATTCCCCCGATAAATTCGCAAACGACTCGTTGAACGTTTACCAGCTGTTAGCGTCCATCCACTCTATGTGCAACTCGCACGTGCAGGTGCACGTCAGTGCAATTCATCGACAAGGTGCCTCATTTCAGCGTATGATCATAATTCGGTCCAAGTGAATCCTTAAGAATAAACGCAGCGGCTGACTGCATGCGTTTCTGTTTCGCTGAAGTATGGCTTACCTGGCATGCACCCATATATGGCAAGGGCTTGTAGGCATGGAGCCCTACGCCGCTCCTTACGGCCTCGATGACATTCATCTTCATCAAACACTGGAGCTGCTGGCCCCGTGGGTGTTTGTGGAATGTCCAGACCAAGAGACGGAGGCTGAACGCATGTGATGTTGCTCCACTGTGGTACATCGAGCCACGGGCCATTGGATTCCCGAAAACTGCGCTTACAACATGCAAAACAAATTAAATAGTGGACTAGGTTTACAATGCGCTCTCCAAAAGTAGAATTTACGAAGCCATGCCACCGCTCCAATGTACCATTTTATGCCTATTTCTGGGAAATAAAAATTTGTTGTCTCTACGTGCCATCACCGATAGAAACAAAATAAAGAAAGTCTGATGCCCCCCAATTCCTACACTTTGTTACCGTGGAAATGTGGTTAGCAATACCAAACGAAGCGATAAAGTCCATTGTCACTTGCAAAAAAGAAAATATTTTCTCCGTATCTAAATTATGTTTCCTGCAGTGTTTATTTTTTTTTGAAAAAAGCCTCTATAGCTTCCGGAACTATGTAATAATAATAATAATAATAATAATACCTTCACAGGGAGTTTCATGTGTCAATACCAGCAATGCTCATGAGGCCCGCATTACAGTGGAGGGTTCTACAGCAATTTCAACCACCCGGCCGCCTTCAACACATGTCTACGTATATACATGGGTGCTTTCCGCATTTTGAGGCCATTGAAATTTGACTGCTGTGTCCACTGTACTTTATACAAAAGCATCAAATGTACATTGAATGAAAACGCGCATGGCTGTCAGAGCAAAAAAAGAGCCGATTCCTATTGACTGCGACGCCAAGTCACATGTGCGCGTTGTCGCGGGAGAACGAAAAAGGAGGAACACATACGACGCCATCGCGGCATAACGGCATTGCCGGTAGGTTATGCTCCTTATCGAGAAAGCACTTGCTTCCGCACTTCTTTCCTACAGAAAGAGGAGCAGGAGCTTAGCTAATTACAATGAAAGAGCTTACAATGAAAAGAGTTTGGCACAGCACGACTGGCAATGTAAATTTTTGTCCATGTAGCATGAAGACAAAGTGCACACGGGATACTGCCTAGCTGTTGCAAGTCGTCCGAGAAGCTTGTCATCCTTAATTGCCGCCGCTGTACATTATCCAAGGCTCATTCCGCTGGACGTCGGTGGGAAGCGGTTCTGGCACAACAGGCTGTTTCCGATTGCTGGCTCAGATGCGGACATGAATTTTAATGCATTTCCATCCACAGCTTATAAAAAGTATGTAGTGGTCCTGAAGCATTCTTTGACCCACCACCACTGGATACGCACGTGAAGAGCTAGAAGTACCTGTACACCCACATTTGTTTGGACTTAAGAGCATCCCATTCGGAAAGTTGGTTAAATTAAAACGCATTTTCTCGTATAAGTTTGCACAGGATGTACTGAGCAGGAACTTGCTGTGACGAAGTTCTACAATTACGCTGATACAGCGGGCCGACAGTGCAGAACAAATTGTGAAGTAACTCTGTTAAGATGTTATATCGCGTCGCTGCTTGTCAATCTTATGATGTCGCCTAAGTGCCCATCAAGTTATTATGCTGGGCTGTGACAAAGTGGAAAGCCGCGGAACTTGCCTACATAGCTTACGAAAACGAACAAGGTGGTTAAGACGAATACATTTAGTTACCACTGCAATGCGTCCGACAACGATGCGCAAGGCGCATTTCATACATGTGGTTTTAACCTTTGAAGATATGCACCTCTCATAAACGCGTGTAAATGTGGCTGCCAAATATTGTTAGTCTTCGAAGAAAATTCATTAAGCCAATTAAAATCGTTGCATTGGAACAGAAACGCAATCATCATTCCAACCATGCTGTACGTATATTCTCGTAGGGCGACGGCTTTTGACAGCACAATCTTGGCTACCAAGCGCTCACTCCGAAATCCAAGCGAATCTAGCTACTGTTCAGTTTGAACTGGTTACTACCGCTCATTCTTTTTTTAGGGGCGAAGCTCCTCTTAGTCTAACCTTGTCACGCGTCATTTGTCAGGCGTAACCCGCGTGCTGGGAGGCACGCGCTCGCCCTCGCCGCGTGCCTCTCTCTCTCTCCCGGCGGCGTATTTGGGATTCCCCGAGTAGTCGCACACGCGAGGAGGAAAATGCGGAGCGCGAGGACAGCACGTGAGGGGAGCAGGCCGATGGAGGGCTGTTCCACCGCTCGCTTGCACCCCTGTTTTTGGTGGTAGTTTGCACGGCCGGGGTGGCCGGGGTTTGCCCGTGTCACTGGGGGGCCCGTTAACATAGGTTGCCGCTTCGCGGTGCGCCTTCGGCGCTCTCACTATTTCGCTCGTGTCACTACTGCCAGAGCCAGGAGCGTCAGCGACGGGCGCTAGCGCGCCCGCCGCTGACACCAACGCGATTCTGTAGTACGAGCCTGCCGTGTCTCCCCGTCTCAATTGGGGGCCAGTTAACATAGGTTGCCGCTTCGCGGTGCGCCTTCGGCGCTCTCACTATTTTGCTCGTGTCGCCACTGCCAGAGCCAGGAGCGTCAGCGACGAGCGCTAGCGCGCCGCCGCTGACACCAACGCGATTCTATAGTACGAGCCTGCCGTGTGGGCCGCGGGACAAAACCACGGACCCGAATGCGGGCGGGGGGTGCAACAAGGCAGCGAAACGGCCGCCCGCCACTCCGGCCGGTCCCTCTCTCTCCTCGCGTCTCTTCGTTTTCCCTCTCGCTTGCGCGACTCCTCGGGGAAATAGAAACACGCCTCCCGGCGCGTGCCTCTGCTGTCTTGTGAGAGAGAGAGAGAGCGAAAGGCGCGCGTAGGCTATGGAAACGTTGTTTCTTAGAGGAACGCTCTACCGGCTCGCAAAGAAGGAGAACGCGCCCTCACTCGCGAGAGACAACGTTGGCGCAGGCAGCGTCTCCTAGCGAGTTTCTTGATTGAGAAATACCGACTGCTCGCGTTGGAGAAGCGTTCACCGGCAACCCATATATATATATATATATATATATATATATATATATATATATATATATATATATGCAATGGACCTTGACTTGCAATGAAGTGCCGGTGGGAGATTTCACTTGTGCATAGTTCAACCATGAAGATTCGTAGCGTGCGTGTTAACTAAATTAATCCGGAACTCGGCACGATCTACGATGAACATCCCGAGCTTCGCCCACTCATCATCATTCACTCCGTGGATATGCTGTAATTTTTGTAATGTAGCACTTTCTTAGGATATACATGTCAAATTACTATACACACTGTTGCGGATGGCACTGAAAATTCACCAGTAAGGGTTACATAACGTGGACTGATTACTAGCGCACAGGCCTCCAGCATGTTCGCCTTTATAGCAAAAGCATCTAACGCGACAGGGGTCAAACCTATGTTTTTTGAAGATTTTTTTGCAAGATGTTGCAAAAATGAACAATAGAATATTTGTTTAGTGCTAAAGTGAAACCGTAAATGCGATCATCTCCAGAGCACTGAACAGTGTTTGCTTTTGTTCTATTAAATATAACAGAAATAATCTGCTTCGTCTTTTTCAATAAATATATTTCATGCCTCTGTAATACACAGAGAAGAGGAGTATATATGTACCTGCATATTCGCGGATGTCTACAGATGCTTGGGCCACCTCGCAGTTGCGCGGTTCCCCTCTGGCAGATGTCCCTGGCGTCTGGCGTGGATTGCGCCGGGTGTCCTCGAACGCCTCCCTGATGAGCGAGTCACACGTAGCCTCCTTGAACAGCCGAGTCCAGTATGCAGTGTACCTGTTATAAGCGTATTCGTCGCTTTTGTCAGTGTGCTAGAACATGCAAAGTTGTTTCGACACACGCTGCTGTCAACAGTTCGAATTTCAATCTTCTTCCCTTTAGACGTAGGTTTGGGGAGGGACATGTCCCCCAAACATGACCCTCCCCAAACACGTCCAGTGAAGGCACAACTAAATAACATATATGAATCTAGTCCATCCTTGAAATATGCGTGTGCAACATTGGAAATGTTGAAGGTGATTGTGAATGTTACAAAAATTTGAAACAGGTAACCTAGTTAGGTTCTTGAGGGATCAGTTATTTTAATAGCAAAACCGTTTATCGCAAGGCATCAGTAATCGCTGCAGCAAAAGCTATCCACCCCACTATCCACCCAAACAGAGAATCGGGAATGATTTTTTTCCGTGGCTGTAATAACGTAAAATATTCCCATTCGCCGCGTAGTCGTAATGATTGTGAGCACTCAAAAATCTCAAATTAGCGCGAACCTGTATAAGTCACGGTTTCTCTCGTACCTGGAACCGATAGCTGTCAGGTGCACGCCACCAAGCATTCCGCAAGACAGTGGTCTGGTGTTGGACTGGTAGTGGTTCTCGTCGACACTCACGAGGACTAGGAACTCGCCATCAACTGTCGGGAATAGTTTTGCTCGATGCTCAGTGTAGCTGTCGCAAGTCAGTCCCTCGACCTTGGTCCACGGCTTCACCACAATGTCGACGTCCTTTGGAAGCATGGCCTCGATTGCCAAGATGCTGGGCACGCGCAGAACGTCCTCTCGGGCTTCACCTGGAGGCGTGACGAGATTCATCGACAAATGCGGCTCGTAAGACGACACGGCCAGAGAGAAGATTGAAGCGAAACGATGGAGGAGGCTGCTGATTCCAGTGCAGTTATCTGAATCTATTCCTTCAGCTGATAGTAGGCCTAAATCGTTGCCCAGCTGATGATATGGCATAAAATGCGTCCAGTGCTGCAACCTTTCTTTCTTTCTTTCTTTTTTCCTTGAAGTTTGGCTCTTGCCCACTACGGGGGATCGGCCATGAAGCCGGCGGTTAATATAAAGAGGGAAAAAAAATTGAGCTAAAACAAAGGAAGAATAAAGAATCGGTAACGTAAGTAAGAATGAAATGTTAGAAAAAGATAGGCTATTTATAATAGAAATGAACTATAATAAAATAATTTGAGGTTTATTCAACTAGTGGAAGCAATTTCGAGGTACGAAGATTTGGATTGAATGATGATTAGCAATGAATTCTTTTTGTGTCACGAAGGAAATTGCACATGGCTAAGCAGACGTTCCTGTTGCTATAACCTAGTGAGGACGCTCCAAAGGAAAGAATGTTCTGAGAATTTAGGGGAATGTTTAAATTCCTGAATAAAATTTCGAAATACCTTTTTCTCTGACTACTATAGCGCTGACAGGTAATTAAGAAGTGATCAATGTTTTCAGGCTCTCGACAATAACAGCATAGCGGAGATGGCACCAGACCAGACCTGTGTAAATAAAAGTTCAATGGAGGGATACGACAGCGAAATTTTGTTATTGCCACTTCCAGTTTACGAGAGGGACACCACTTATTATCCCAAAAAAAAAGATGTCCATATTCTTCAATTGGTAACTTCATTTTTAAAGAATCTTGAACTAAAGAGTACTTTCGGAATCTCGACAAAGTAACGAAGGCAGTAGTAGGCACCACGGACATTACCGGCCCATCTAGGGACCACCGCGCGAGAACATCAGCCATCTCGTTTATAAATATGCCACGATGGCCCGGCACCCACACCAATCGCAGTTCACGCACGTGGGGAGGAATTAATGATACGAATGTGTTTAGAACAGAAGACTTGGAAGGAGAAGCTGAAGCGAGGGATGTGCATACCGAAAGCGAATCAGTCACTATAACAACTGCCGAATTTTGTACAGGAAGTTTGCGAATGGCTAAAAGAATGGCTAAAAGCTCTGCTTCAAATATAGGAGTATAATCCGGGAGGCGCAAGGTATATGACCAGGAGGAAGTCTCTGAAAAAATGCCCGCCCCCGCTTTCTCCTCACGCATGGATGCATCCGTCGCAATTATATCATCGATTCCCAATTGACATAAATGATCTTCTAATAAGCCTATTAAATATCTGGAAGGTAGGAGTTTGGCATTAGAAGGGAATATATTATCCAATTCAATTTTAGCATTGGCCAATGGTTTATCCGTTGAGACGATATCGCAAATGTTAACATCTAAAGCCTCTAGTTGATTCTGCACAAACAAAATTGAGGTCTGTATATGCGAGACCAAGGCTCATGAAAAAATGTTAACGCTTCAGTGCAGAATACGAAGTGTGATCGCCTCTGTGCAGACGCATAAATTTGCAAATATGTTTTGACAGTGAGGATACGGAATCTGCAAGCTAACGTGGGAATTCGGGCTTCTTGGTACAGAACATGATTTGCAATAAATTTTGGTACCTTGAGACAACTCCGAAGAGCCTCTCGCTCTAAAAGAACCAAAGGATTAATCTTGTATGCCGGACCACCAGAGTATAAAACGCAACCAAATTCTAGAATCGGACGAACATACATACGGTATATCATAAGAAGAGTGTCTCTGCGTAACCCAGAGGGGTGCTGACCAAGTCTGCCTATCATCCCAAGAGCGCGAGTAGCCTTACATTTAATGTGCTCAATATGGTGGCGCCAACTAAGTTTATGATCATAAAACACACCTAAATACTTCATGCACTCTGTTTGAGGGATTATTTCCTGGTGATACTGAAGGGAAATGTTTACTGGATCATTCAAAGGAAAAATAATAACAGAACTTTTACTAACATTTAAAGTCATGCTAATTTGAGTAAACCATAACTCTAGTCTTCCTAAATAAGCTTGTAAGATTGCATGCAATGAGTGAATATCACCAGCAGACGCGAAGAACGCAATGTCGTCTGCATATACATACACTTGAATGTTATTGTCTAATGGTATTGAGCTTAACAGAACGTTAAATAATACAGCACATAAAACAGAACCTTGAGGGACTCCTCGAGACTAATTATATTTCAGTGAGGATAATCCACGCTGGGAACAATAAAACTTTCTATTATTTAAAAACTCATACAACCAGTTAATAATATAGCTCGGGAAATTCAAGCTTTTTAATGAATTGAGAAGGATTACATGCTCGACACTGTCGTATGCCTTAGCTAAATCTAGAGTTACTAGTGCTGCATATTGTCGCCTGTGACGAGCAAGCTTAATTCGTCCCTCTAAATCTACATGTGCATACCATATCGAATATCCAGGTCTAAAGCCAATTTGACACGTGCTCAATATTGAGTGATCTTCCAAAAATTTCATGATTCTAACGTAGAGCACTCTTTCAATTAATTTTATAACATGGGAAGTTAGTGCGATTGGTCTAACATTATCAATATGCATATCTACTCCTCGTTTTTTAAGCAGCGGGATAATTTTTGCATGTCTCCAATCTGGAGGAATCCAACCTCTTTCGAGGGAGTAGTTGACAAGATTTAGGAGGTCCTGAGGAGACACATCAAACAAAATTTTTAGCATGCCTGTCGTAATGCCGTCTGGGCCTGGAGCCGAATTGGGGAGCGACTGAACTGCGCGCGCAAGTTCTTCTATAGTCACCTTCACGAAATCATCTACACATACAGGTTTGGGGAATACTGTTTGTATTTGAGTGGTAAAGCGCCTTCCTAATCCCAATGCAATATCATTTAATACGGCAGACAGTTCTTTTGGAGCTAAAACAACCGATTCTATGGTTACGGGTGCAGAAATAGCCTTACGAAATCGAAGAAATCTGAAAAGAGCTTTCTTGTTTCCACTTTGTGAGAGAAAGCTGTATTGGTTTTCATCATGAGTAGCTTTGGCTATGAAAACAGTTCTTTTAAACATGGCTGAGGCATACTTGTAGTTACTCCAGTTAGTAGGGCACTGGTTCACAAGGAGTTTTTTCCATGCAGCTTTTCTGCGCCTGTATTCTCGTTCACAATCAGAGTCCCACCAGGCACTTATAGGCTTACTTTTCGCCGAGGATACGGTGAACTGTGCTTTTCTCATAGAGCATTTTAGAACACCACAAAGACTCATCGCTTTAATGTCATTTCCAGAACTGGTCAGTGAAGATAAGCTTGAATGTAGACTTTTTTTTAAATTTTGAGTAGTCGACAAAAGTCAGTGTCTGAATATCTAAAGGATTCACTGGATTATTAATGTCCATGAATATTGGGCGGTGATCACTATTTGTTGCAGTATCAACAACAGCCCAAGAAGAGACGAGCAAGCTTGAGCTGGCGAATGATAAATCTAAAACCGATCTTGTGTTGCACCGTACAAAAGTGGCTGCTTTAGAGTTAAGACATGTATAATTGTTCGTACACATCCAATTCCACAACAATTTACCCGATGAATCAGTGCGGTAACCCCAATAAACATGATGCGAATTAAAGTCACCTGCAAAGAGACAGTTTGCTTTACAGAAGCTCTGAATGATGTCCAGAGTACCTTCCTCTTGTACACCAGATGGAAAGTAGCTGTTGACAATGCTGAGAGGAGCCCAACCTGGGAGTGCTAGTTCAAGCACTAAAATTTCGTAATCACTTGATATTGCCTGATAAACCAGTTTCGCTCTATGGCAAAATTTTGTTGATATAAAAAATGCCAATCCTCCACCTCGTGTATTCCTGTCCAAACGAAAACATTTATAATTTGGTAATTGATAATTCTGACCTGATGATAACCAAGTTTCTTGCAATAAAACTATGTCGGGAGACTGTTGAGATATAAGGTAAAGTAAATCAGTAGTTGCAGAAAGTATAGATAGGCAGTTCCACTGAAGAACCCTAAGGTTCCCTATTCTGCTGACAAGCGAGCAGCCGCAACTGCTTGATCCAAAATACTATCTTTTAAAAGGTCAGTTCTGGCCAAGGGCTCTTTCACACATTTTTTGGCTTTAGCATTAGAAGAATTCTGTTTTTTGTTAGTAGGTGATCTGGTGCGTTTAAGAATTCGAGCGTCCATGTCTACATCTTGAATATCTTGTAAACCTGAATCAGAAAAGCAATCTTGACTAGTGTTTTGTGAATTAGAAGGCCGTAACTCATTATTGTTAGGAACGTCTGATTGGGACCCAGCGAAGAATTAAATAAGCTAAAAGGATTCTGGAAGCTCTTAGCGAACTGCTCCGAAATACCAGCCAGCTGCGAGGATATGACTTGGGCCAATATCTCAGAGACAGTCAGAAGAAGTTTTTCTAGTGATTTTTCTACTGCTTTTTCAACGATGGTCGAAATGGACTGAGCAACTGATGCATCCATAGCGAGAGGCGAACGGGCTGTAATTCCGGCATATCCATGCATCCTGCTCTGAACTTCAGCAAGAGCGTCTCGACGCGAACAACGCCTTCTCTCGATAATTTCAATAACCTGCAGTTCTTTAGACCGAGCAGGACAATCGGTGTGATCAGCTGTGCAACTGGCTTGGCATAGGCAACATGATTGATTATCAGACTTGCAATCTTCAGCACTATGATCAGCTCCACAAACACGGCACCGAACATTAGATCGGCAACCGCTTGCGCTATGTCCATATCGCCAGCATTTGCCACACTGTAGAGGGCGTGGGGCAAGGGGTTCTACCTTGTAGATTAACGGCCATGCTTTAATCTCCGAGGGACGCGATGTGCCTGCAAATGTAGCAATAATTGTCTCGGTTGGAATCCTGACATTATTAACTAGCCTGTTACAGTGGTACACTGACACAACGCCTGCTTCAGAAAAAATCTCCAAGACTTCCGCCGGACTTAGGCTGACATCTACACCTCGAACTAGGCCTTTCCAACAAGCAAGGTGGGGAGGGATGAAGCAGCTCACCGGATGAGTGGCAAAGGAAGTGCAATTTAGAAGATCTCGGATACAGGCCTGGTCTGGTGAGCAGCAGAGAATCCCGCCTCGTCCAAATTGACGAACCTCGGTTATTTGAAGGAAGTGTGGCGTAGCCGTGCGAAGCTCTGACTGGATGGCCTTAGGGTTCTTCATGCGAATGGCCCCACCATCCGTCGGCACCAAAGCAACAGGAACGCTGCTGATACCACTGCGCAGAAATAGCTCCAAAGGTACATCCTGAGAGGGAATAGAAGCAGACCAGAGGGCAGTCTTCTGGCCTGGAGATGAGACAGACATCTCAAAACGTAAAAGTTACCCTTGAATGCGCAGATAACTTAATACGGTAAACTAATAAGACAAAATAAAAAGTAACCGCCGGCAACAAAGCAAAAGCCCCCGAGAGAGACTTCACCAAAACAAGAAGCCAAGGAGAGAGCAAGCGCAGAGCGTTCGAACGCAGCCTGGAACGAATCCTGGGCGTTCGAAAGAGCGATGACGAATCTGCTACGCCACGTGAACCTTGGAGCGAGCACGCAAGCGCGTGTCCCCGTGGCGTTCCTTTTTTTTCTTTTGCTCTCTTCAATATTTATGTTCGTGCAGGTATCGCCTTTCGAGATCTTCTTCGTGTGATTCATGCCGGCTTGAAAAACGACCGAGTGGGCAACATTGCCGACAGGGAACCACATAAATAATTTCTGTTTCAATCTAATTCTTTATAGCGTGTGGTTTTTCTGTCTTGTTTGCTTCGAATGCATTTAAATGCGAAGTATGTTTTGTCGAGGCGGAACTTCCACCGTTAACATCTATCTATCTATCTATCTATCTATCTATCTATCATAATCGTGCTGCGCGTCTCATATTAATGTCACAATATATTATTCTTCCTTAGTGGAAAGCGCCGGAGATATGACTTCGCACATGGGGTCCTTTAGTCTGCACTGCTGACACACATAGGGGACTTCCATATTTTTCGTCTCATCGAGTATGGCACCAGCGCAGAAGGGATCGTACCACGTCTTTCGTGCCAAACGTCAAAGGCCATTACCACCAGGCTATCGTTTCGGACAAGCTTTACGGAGGCTAGGAGTGAATAAGGTAGGCCGAAGTCGTGAGCTGGCGTCTAGATGCGCTGAAATTTACTTGTTTCTAGGAAGTCGTAGGCATGGAGCCAAGATTGTCAAGGAGCCGGATCTGCTGCTTTTTGTCTGTAGGGTTGTTGCATGTGCGGGAGTGTACGGTGCGTAATTTCTTGCAGGTGGTAAGAAGACGTGCACTTTGGTTTCGTTCAGCGTTGGCACCAACGCTTTACAAGTAACGGCGTTATCGAGGACGCGTTACATTTTTCGATAACTTAGGAAATGACTCTTGTTCCTATTTCTGGACTGTAAAAGTTAAGGTACTGACCTCAACATTTCTTGGTAACATGAGGTGCCACCTTACTCGTGGCTCTTTATGGCGCTTACCACAAGTGTATTGTTGAGCGTTGGCGGTGTTAAGATCGGCGTGGGCCCCCCATGGATGTGGTGGAGGGAGGCTGCTGGTGGTGGCCGTTGGATCTACCTTTCGGGGAAAATGACCGTGGGGAGCGCGTATGCTTGCGTTCTCACGGATCTACATCCCTGGGCTGCCGTCTCGAGGAGACGAGTGCATTGTTTGACGCGGCAGCGACAGCCTTGTTCACCAGCCCGCGGGAAGCTCCCGGAATCCGCCTGGACCGTCGGTGTGTCGTGCGGTGCGTGTGTGCGCGTTTGTGTCGCCTTTGTGGCAAGAACTTCGCGGCCGCACCGACGCAGCGAGAGGGGTGCATCAGCGCACCGGCCGACTGTGAGCACTGCTGCCAGCGGGTGGCCTATGGCTTCCCCAGTGTGAGAAACGGCAGCATTCGTCAAAAGGACTGGGCCGGGAAGAGTGCTTTTATTTGTGCTGTTGTTGTTCTTCAGCAAGCCTCTTCTCCGAACCGTACCTTCTCCGGATTTCAGCATCGGCTGCCACCCGGGTCACGTCATACCTTGCCACCGAGAAGCAGCGAAGGCGGGGCGTGACCTCCTCTCTTCGAGGGCGGAGACAACGTCGTCATTGGACTCTTTTGTACATAGTGATGTATATAATACGAGCGCAGACAAGCGCAGAGATCCGATCATCATTTAAAATAAATCATCTTTCTTCCTCTTCTGACTCGTCATCGTCTCCGTGTCTACTCCGCACTCCGGCAACCTTCCCTTGGAGTCGGGATGGGTCAAACGTCGGCCTGATAGCGGTGGATCCTAGGACCGGCGGCCCGACTCCTGCATCCCCACCAGGACCCCAATATTTGGATGGCAGCGGCTGGGATGAACCTGGTGACATGGCACTGCATTTGCGGGTGAGCGTTTGGTTTTTGCTTTGAGATTTGCCAGGCTTCAAATTCTGGGTTAACAATTTGAATTCCTGAGTGGGTGTGTGTGCGTTCAGACGCAAAGTGCGCGGTTTTAAGCATCTGTTCGCAAGCAAAACCATCGTTTTAAGCAGTGGCCATGGACCTGAGTAGGTTGCGAGGGGCAGAGTTGTTGCAGTTGTGCGACGAGTTGGCACTCGAGTGGGATGAGTCGATGACTGAGTATGAGCTACTGAAATTAATAGAGGAAAGCGGTAGCAGTGAGGAAGACATTGAATTCGCTTGGGGTCTTGTCCAGGAAAATCTGAAACAGGAGGAAACAAAGAAACTGTACGAAAAAGTAAAGAAAGAAAGGGAGATGAAATTGTTGGAGCTCAAAATTGAGAGGGATCGGTTAACGCTTCAAGGAGGAATTAGCGGAACTCCTGAGAGAGCGAGCGTAAAGCGTAAGGAAAGTAAAGTGCGGGAAGCCTTGTTCAGGCGTACTGGTGTCTCCGTTAAGAATGAGACAGAGAAAGACATGCTTGAGACGGCGGAAGATTGTGAGGCGTCCGCTAACGTTGCGTGCACGTTTCAAGCACAGGAAACAGTGGTTGATTCCAACTGTGAAGAGCGGGCCCAAGTAGCCAGTAACTCTAAGCGAGAGAGCGACTATGATGAGAGCGAGACAGCTTCCAGGCGCTGTAAAACGGAGTGCTCTTATCATAGCGAGGCAGCTTCTAAGGATTGTGGTCTAGTTGCGGAAGAAAGGGAAAACATCGGTAAATGCAAGGTGTCCGGAAGTGACAAAAGTGAGGGTATTGTGCTAGAGGTGGCGAAATACTCTGATACCGATATGTTTGAGGGCGCATTTCAACCGCAGAGGAAAGTTGATTGTTACAACTGTGAGGAATGGGGCCAAGTGGCCAGAAGCTGTGGTAAAGTGGAGTCTCGGTGTAGTGAAGGAGGTGTCCAGAAAATGAGTGACGAAAGTGTAGAGGCTTCCACGAATGGTCAGACCTCGGAGGGCAATGCATACGACGCACTTCGTAGCAGCGAGCGGCAGTACAAAGAACTGCATGAAGCTAATTCAGGAGAAACGGCCGAGTGCACGCGGAGTGAGGAGCAGGTTTTGAGCAGGGCTACATGTGTCCTTGAACAAGGAGAAATCTCTTCCGCGACTTGCGAAACGAGTGATTCTTTGGTGGAAAACGAGGAGACAATCGTAGGGGCATCCGAAAAGTTTGAATACCCGAAGCTGAGTTCAGAGGAAAGTGCAAGCGCCTCAGGTGTCCGTAAACACCGCCGAAAAAGAAAAAAGCGAGCTCGAGCAGCACATAGGAAGCGCTTGAAGGAACCAGCAAGGGAGCGCGCGAAACAAAGGTCAAGCCCAACTCGCGGCAGGGGGAAATGCTCTTTGTCCCGTTCGGTAAGGCGAACTAGAAAGAGGCACGTTCTCAGTAAACGGATGCAGCCCCTCCGACGAAGGCGAAAGGTGATGTTCTGGAAGAGAATAGCGGGTCGAAGTGGCTTGGTCAGTAACAGGCACCCTGCACGGCCAAAAGCACTGGCTAGATTTTGTTTGCGATGCCAGCCGTGTCTAATTGGTAAGACTGCAGTTGAGCGTCCCGCGACAGTGCGCAGAAAGCGAGACAGACCGACCTTCCATCTATGCTTCAGGTTAGCCCGTCAGAGGACAGAAGGAAAGCGGCCGCGAAGCCGAATCAAGCATGACAGCAGAACACAGGGAACAGCTTGCGCTTTGTGTCGTCTATGGCGAGCGAGAAAGCCGTCGGGACCGAGACCCCATAGGGTTCGAATCAAAGGAATTCGTGTACGGGGAACGGGGAGCGGTCCGTTGTCGTCATTTCACAAGCGCATGCAAGAGTGTAGTTCTTATTAAGAAACGACTTGAGACAGTTTTAAGAAAAATGAGCAGTATAGTAGTACTGAATTCTGATTAGGCTATTAAAAGCGCTTATTGAGCTTAATTTCTGAGGAAGGAGTCATTTCGCGAAACCAACATTTGTGAATTTAGTAGCTACACTCTGCGTAAATAAAGGCGCATTTCAGAGCTCATTCTAGTGTAAAGCCAATTCAGTTTTGTGAGAAGTTTGGCTTCAGGGATGCAGTCTTGTCGTGTACTTTTGATACTTAGTTTACAGCGCTTGAGCAGTGCCATATTTTTTCTTGTTACTTTCATGTTTACGGCATTGAAGATTATTTCGAGTAAATGGTGGCTGCTGTAGCGGTTAGTAGACGCGGAGTTAACGTGAAACTGGTCTGAGGGACAACATGTCAGTTAAGTGTACGGTCATTTTGAGGAACTATTATTGAGAACCGTGTCATGTTGAAGCGCTCAAATTGAGGAATAGCGTTGAGTAGTCCGTTAGCGGTAAACTAGACGATGTTGTTAGTAGGCTGCACTTAGAGCGATTTTCATTTGCGTTCATGACACTGTAGGTAGTGTCGGTTGTCGAGTTGCGTGAAATGCCAGCAGTGCATTTAAGGTTGTTTCTTTAGTAAGTTGTTCGTTGAACACTTAATGTGTAATTTTGGAGAGTGGGCTTCGGGCACCACAGACT
The DNA here is from genome assembly GCA_013339685.2 of Hyalomma asiaticum. Lineage (NCBI taxonomy): Eukaryota > Metazoa > Arthropoda > Arachnida > Ixodida > Ixodidae > Hyalomma > Hyalomma asiaticum. Next base: position 28,813 of record JABSTT010001728.1, read on the forward strand.
AGTTAGGCTTATCAGCGTGAGTTTTGTGAAGTTAGTTTTGAAGTGAGCTTTGTAAGCGAGTTTTGTTTAGGTTGAAGTTCTTATCCTAAGTGGGAGTTTGAAGGTTAAGAATGTTACGTTGTACTTCAAGACGATGTGAGTGACAGAGGATCGGGCGTTATTTTCAAGTTAAATAAGGAGAGCACGGAGAACATTCCATTTCTTTTGAATGTGGTAAATTGGCTGACAGTGAGAGAGGATATCTGTAGTTCGTTTGAAAAGTAACGTGTATGCTTTGTATGGGTGGCACAGAGAATTGCCAGTTGCGTGCACGAAGCGGATCCTGCTCTCGAGATTGATCGCTGTCCGCTTATCGGGTTAGGCGAAAGGCCTTAAAAGAATGGAAGCTTGCTCCGATGGATTCCGATCCTCCAAGAATACTTTACCGCTCGGTATGGGAAATGAAACGTCAGTGGAGGTGCTGGCGGACTCAATAGGCGAGTTTGAATTTTAAGTGGGTGCCATCATTGTTAAACATTTGCCTGACAAATTTTGTAGAACCAATTCTTGGGTAGTTCTGGAGTGGGAACTCTTCCATAGCTGCCCCCGGTTTGTCTTGAGCAAAACTTTGCGAGGGAAGATGGTCACTTGCTAAAAAGAGTCCGAAATTTTTTAAGGGTGTTTTAATGAGGTTTTGATAAGCCTGGTGGATCCGAAGCAGATTCTGAATGCCTGCGCGTGGTGTAGTGTTGTGGCGCCTGGTTTGTTCTGGCTGCGGTTTTTCCTTGCGGGATGTTCGAGCCGCATGTCCACAATTTTCATCAAACCCTAGATCTCTCTCATGGACAGCAATTGCGTTCCTGGCCATTCGAGAGTTTCCTGGCGCCGGAGGGACTGTTAAGATCGGCGTGGGCCCCCCATGGATGTGGTGGAGGGAGGCTGCTGGTGGTGGCCGTTGGATCTACCTTTCGGGGAAAATGACCGTGGGGAGCGCGTATGCTTGCGTTCTCACGGATCTACATCCCTGGGCTGCCGTCTCGAGGAGACGAGTGCATTGTTTGACGCGGCAGCGACAGCCTTGTTCACCAGCCCGCGGGAAGCTCCCGGAATCCGCCTGGACCGTCGGTGTGTCGTGCGGTGCGTGTGTGCGCGTTTGTGTCGCCTTTGTGGCAAGAACTTCGCGGCCGCACCGACGCAGCGAGAGGGGTGCATCAGCGCACCGGCCGACTGTGAGCACTGCTGCCAGCGGGTGGCCTATGGCTTCCCCAGTGTGAGAAACGGCAGCATTCGTCAAAAGGACTGGGCCGGGAAGAGTGCTTTTATTTGTGCTGTTGTTGTTCTTCAGCAAGCCTCTTCTCCGAACCGTACCTTCTCCGGATTTCAGCATCGGCTGCCACCCGGGTCACGTCATACCTTGCCACCGAGAAGCAGCGAAGGCGGGGCGTGACCTCCTCTCTTCGAGGGCGGAGACAACGTCGTCATTGGACTCTTTTGTACATAGTGATGTATATAATACGAGCGCAGACAAGCGCAGAGATCCGATCATCATGTAAAATAAGCATCATCTCTCTTCTTCCTCGTCACCGTCTCCGTGTCAACTCCGCACTCCGGCATCCTTCCCTTGGAGTCGGGATGGGTCAAACGTCGTCCTGATAGCGGTGGATCCAAGGACCGACGGCCCGACTCCTGCGACTCCACCAGGATCCCAATAGCGGCAACGCGTTAAAAGTAACGGCGTTATCACGAACGCTTTAGTTTTTTTTTTTTCAAGAGCTTAGTAAATTGCTCGATCGGCGCTTTTTCTGAACTGTAACAGGTACTAACGGCAACATTTCTTGGTAACGTGAGGTGTCACGTTACTCGAAGCTCTTTATAGCGCTTACCACAATTAAGTTTATCGTTTAAAGATCGACCAAAAATTGACAAAATCGAGCGTAAAATGAAAAATTTCCGTTTTGTTCACTTGCTACGTACCAAAATTGCCGTGAAAGCGTATGGTTGTCTCACTAACATTATTTAAGGTGTCACAAAATAGTGCCCACTTTGTCGCAGAACCTGGCATCGAGCGAGATGCGCTGAAAACAACCCAAGGAAGAAAAAGGGCGCATTTATGCACATTTCTAACTGCGCCTCTTGAATGAGAATATATTGTTGTTTTAATCAACCTTGGCTCTGGCCTGCTGGTTGAACCTCTGCTGGTGTTTTGCTAGTGCACCGAAGGGTTCTAAAACCTAATTGTGCAAGCTAATGGTGGGATTATTTTCAGGGAACTGATACGTCGGTTCATCTTTCCTGGCGATCGCCTCCCGTGTCTCGCAGCTCGGTATCGGTGATATAAAGGTCGCGACATCAAAAATATGATATGTTCGTCAGTTACGTCGTTTTTAACTATAATAAATTCCCGTATGGCGTATATCCTTACTGCTTCACCAGGGATAAAAGTGGGGGAAAATGATTTTCGTTGGTTCTTTCTTGAGATTCCGAGTATAACGTAGAGGTGAAAATATTTAGTTACCCCCGGCAAGAAATAATAATTATAATAACGATAATTAAAATATTCATTAGATGCCGGTCGCCCATAAAAGTGGCCGTATGTCCGTTCTGAATTGAGTGAACAGGATGGTGTTGGAAAGCAGGTAGATGCTGCCTCTAGATGCGCAAATTTATAATCATTTGCATACAAACCTGCCATCTTCCTAATATACAGGTGGGCGGAGGGATGGGTTGCCTTTGGGTTGTCTGTGGCTACATAAATAGATGCCGTTGGGCTCGATGGATGTCTCAGGTTTATTTTAGCCTAAAGTCTCACAGGCTGGCGCTGAAACGTCTCTTAAAGGGGCGCTCTAACACTTCCTTGCCCCCGTTTTTTATTTACGGGTCGCGTAAACAGATGACAGACGAATTTTTTGGCAGGTGTCAAGCCACCCATATCAGTTGACTTAATATTGTAATCGTTCAATGAAATCATCACATCGTTGCCGACCGCATCCGCGCGTAGTGGCGTTCGTCAGAACTATTTCTGAGGTTAAATGACGACTGAGGGCTCGAGCCTGTGATTGGATGAAAGTAGCATTATAAGTACTCACGGTACTGCATCGGTTAACTAACGTAATATTCATCTTTGTTTTTCTCTTGCGTATATTTTATTGAACTTCAAGTAGACGCAGTCGTAGCAAGAAAGATTACCACAATTATAAAACATGAGAGAGGCGCTGGCTCCTGTTTCGCCTCTTGTCTTTTTGCTTACATGAGTCGTATGTCCGTACGAGAAGAATCTGTTTGCTTCCTCTCTCTTGTTTATGTGCGCGACTCGCTGAGGCGCTGAACTGGGCGGACTTTGCCGTTCTGTCAAAGTGTTGTATCGCGCGCAGCGCCTCGAGACGAGCAGCTTTGAAAAAAAAACAAGTGGCGCCACCCGTGTCACGGTGCGCTACTAGTCAGTCGCGACCATGGCCTCCGAGATGGCGGGCGCGCGGCGGGTTTTCTCCGGCCGTCCCAATCGCACGGAGAGAGCGTATTTCCCGAAGTGGGCGTGGCGCGCTCCTTTCTCCGCAACACGGCGCACTTACTTGGGATCGGAAAAGAGAACTAGGAGGCTCACCAGTAAATAAAATATACGGCTCTAAGATAACTGACAACAAAGAGCGTAAAGGGAGAAGTCAGAGAGGCGGAGGAGATTTACTGGAGGGCAGCGATGGAAAAAAAAAACCTACGTTGAATAACTACCGAGAGGGCAAAAACGAAATAAAGAGGGGGGAATTTTATGATAATTCAAGAGGAAGCGCTTTATTGTTTGAAGCGAGATCGGGCTGCCTTAGAACGCGTATTTATAAAGCGAAATTCAGTAAAGAAGAAGAAAAATGCACATGCTGTAAGGAAGGTAGGGAAACGACGGAGCATGTTCTGATTGAATGCGCAAATATCCACCCAGGTGTACGTTTGGGCACCACCCTACATGAAGCCTTGAGTTTTAGGGCGAACAACGGGAAGATGAACATAGCCGCGATTGAAATAAGTAAGAGACGGTTAGAATACTGGTGGCAGAAAACTAGAGAGAACGGACAAAAATAATTACAGGGAAAAATATGGACTTTCTGCCATAAGGGGCAGGGAACTGGGCTATGAATTTCCGTTTTTGCTGTAGTATGATCGATTGATTGAAGTAGATTTAAAAGGCAAGAGGAAAATTTAAACAGAGAGAGAAAAAAAGGAAAGTTCTTAAATCTTCTTACGAGCCTGGTGGCGCACATGTCACCGCCCCGTTACAAAGGGGACGCTCATAGCAACCATCCATCCATCCATCCATCCGGAAAAGCTGCCGCGCTGTTGGCGCAGCTTGCTTTGGCGAGGAAAAATGGTTTTGCGCTTTTATTAACCTCGCGCTGATTTGAAAATATCTGGTCAAGGTGCACGAGAGGCCAAGTCAATGCCGGGGCCTATCGATTCTCAAATTGGCTTTTTTTGCTGTAGATTTGAGCCGCCTTTATTAGAACACTTAGAAAAGCGATGCCTCTGCAAGAGATCCGCATGTGCTAGAAACTTACTATACTTCGAAATTTCCGCTAGGCACAGCATCTGGCTTGAAGCGTCGCCGCTTAATTGTGCAACTAGAGAAATCAGAATCGACAAAGTCTAGACTGCAGACTAAACTGGTGTTAGAATTTTCATTCGGAACGAAATCCTTTCTTGATATAGCCTTCAGTCATGCCTGCCGATACGTCTCATTTCCCGGAAATTCATAAAAACTGATCTCAAGCTTCGTTTTGCTGTTCAACTTGCAGAAGGGTACGCAGCAGTATGCCATATTCCTGAAATTAAAGAGAAGACACAGGACCTCAGAATTTTCTCTAACAACAACAAAAAAGACAGCACTGACAGAGTTTCAGTTAGTAGTCTGCAACTTCAATTAATAAATCACTGCTATTGAATCAAACATTCATTTCCACTTTCACGCAAAGGGAAAGCCGCGCTCGCATAGCGCACAATGCTTCGCACTCGCCCACGAGGCTTCCCCAGTTTCCCTTTCCAACTACCTCCCGTCGCGCCGCAGGAGACAGGGAGGAGGTTGCAGGCGGTCACCATACGTCTTGAACGTGGTCTAGACTGAAAGTCGCCGGTTCTGCGACGACCACGGACTGGTTACAGGCGCGTTTTGTTCATTTATGATCGATTGATTGATTTGGATGCAGTCGAGAGCACAGTAAATGAACACGATACTGAGATTGCAATTGTGCTACGAAAACGTAAGCAAAATCCGGATGACGAAAAAGGAGGCGATGACAACTCAGGCACTGTCACTGTGAATGACGTGTGGAGTAAATGTAGGTCGGCTAATCGAAGCCTTCAACAGTATTCCGGCAAAATTACTTAAATTACTTATCATCTTACTTCAGTGACATCACCAGGGCACTCAGTTATCTAGAGTGTAACCGTGCTTCGGTTTACCAACTCATAGATATCCGTATGCGATCAAATAGTAAAACAATGTGTCACGATAGGAGGGCAATATGATTCAACGACGAAAATTAGCCCAGTTTTCACCCATACACGTCTCCAGAAAGGAAGAATATTAGAACGCCCTTGTATATTTCTCAAATCAAGGTATTTCGCGCCGAGACAAAACGGACCGTAATGAAAAAAAAGTAACACTACCACAGACGACTTGATACCTCCTTACAATAATTTATATCAGGAAAATTCAGCAGTTGCCGTGCTTTTCTCTGTAAATTGGACCAAAATGAATGCATTAACAGAAAAAAAAATACTTGCCTTCAGTGCATCCAGAAGCTCCTGGCAGCAATGCTTGCTCGTTCGCAGAAAAAAAAGACATACGCACGCTGTAATCCCGCGTGCTCTGCTCTCTGCCGCGGTCTCCGCTGCCGCCGGAATCCTAGAGTTACTGTATATGCTCCCTAAGGGAGCGGAGTTGCGCATAGGTCCGCCATCTTGCCCATCCATTCGCGTTAAGCAGGAAAGCCGCTCCTCTCGGATGTAGGAGACGACGCGGCTCAGCAGAGGCGTGCACTTTCTCACTCGTTCATTCCGCGTCGCTGGCCGAAAGACTTTCGCTTCGGGAGGCTATGCTGCTCAGCGCGTGCCCGGAGGATCAGCAGTGGGCAGTCCGGCTGTCCGAAGACGCCGCCAGGATCCAAGGCCTGGCCGCCGCCTGAGGAAGGGTGGTTACGGAGGGCCTCGTCTCTCGCCTTCCGCCACCCTTGACCCCAGCAAGGACACATAAATAAAGTTTCTATCTCTCTCTTCGAAAAATGAAAAAGGTGATTCGAACAATCAATTTACCAAATTAGACATAAGTAGTTATAAACTGTTCGATGGCCCTCACTATCGACAGAAGCATTTTTATTTTTTTTTGTAAATATCAAATGAAAACACAATTCTGGACAAAATGTATAAGATGAACAAATCTCTCGTTTCACGTCGTACTTTACGCAAGGCTTTAAATACAAAATAGGTACACTGAAAAAGGATGAGCGCAGATAACACAAGTAAAAAAGGTTACCTTCACGGCGAATCTTCGCAGATCTATATGTATATCCGGCGTAATGGAAACTGGATACGGCTTACAAAATTTTATGCTGCGTAGCAGTCTGTGCTAGATCTATACAAGGTATGCATATTCAAACGCGCACGTTTTTGTTCTTTGCGGTGCGATTTTTGTCGCCGGCTAGCCGGCTGTTACCAAACAGGCATTAAGTCCAACATATCCTGAACGTTTACGATTTCACTATCACAAAAATATTACTAATAAGAGTTATAATTGCTCCATATAAGCATATCTTATGCGAGGCGTATGTAGATGTGTGCATTCTAAAACGTGCTGCTAAGCTGAAATAAATATTGGGCCGCATCGAGCTGCCACAGTTTCCAGTAAAATTAAACCACACACCATGGCACGCTGCCACAGCCAACGTTATTAGATCACAGCTGAGCCAAAAGAGCTATGCCTGAACGTCGAACCATGGCCTCCGCGATTGGCAGCTGCCATCGCCGATTGCCGAGTCCACTGTCGAACATCGGACAGCGGTGGCGCGGCGGAAGGTAGCGGCCATGGTGTCATGGCGGGCGTCAACACACGCGCTGCTGTGAAGTTGGCTTTCCCTCAAAAGGATGTATTTTGCGCACATGAGCGCTCCAGGCGAATGGGGGCGCGAAGGGCGAGTTCTGTAAGAGACGCAACCCTGTTCCCCAAGGAGAACAGAGTGACGTTTCTGACAGAACAGCAACTCTACGGATGGGTGGATGGATGGATGGATGGATATTAGGAGCGTCCCCTTTATAACGGGGCGGTAGCCGGGCCACCAAGCTCTAGCTTTATTTCTTTTTCCTCTACAAACATTTCTTTTCCCGAACCACACATATTTTCACAACTAATTGTTCTCCTCGTCTACCTATTTTATCTATTATCGTTCCGCTGCGATGTAACAATCTTACCCGAACTACTTTGCGCTTTTGTTTGCTCCATACCTTTGCGCCACCAATACTCTAAGCGCCTTTTACTTATCTCTATCGCCGACATGTTCAGCTTTCCTGTGTTACTCCTGAAACCCATGGCCTCCTGTAGGGTAGTGTCCACAGCTACACCTGGGTGGACATCTGTACATTCAATCAATATATGATCTGTCGTTTCCCTAGCTTTTCCACAGCACGTACATGTGTCCCCTTCTTTATAAAATTTCACTTTGTAACTTCGAGTTCTCAGGCAACCGGATCTTGCTTCAAACAGTAAAGTGCTTCCCTCTGGATTATCGTAAAACTTTTTGCTCTTGATTTCGTCTTTCCCTTTTCTGTAGTTGTTCAATGCCGGCTTCTTCTCCATTCCTGCTATCCAATCAGAGTTCTCCGCCGCTCTGACCATGCTCTTAACGCTCTTTTTCGTCACATCCGCTTCGTTACTGGCTGTATACTTACTGGTAAGCCTCCTAGTTCTCTTCCTCCATTGTGAGTCAACGTTCTTGTTATGCAAATACCTGAATACTTTCGCTGCCCATCTACTTCCTTTCATATATCTTAATCTCTGTTCGTACCTATTTTACTCTGACCTTCCCTTCCCTCAGTCAGACCATCCCACATCCCCCTTAACAGCTTCATTTGTGGTCTTCCCATGGGTGCCCAACGCGAGACGTCCGACCGTCCTCTGATTCACGTCCAGCCCTGATTGTACGTCTGACCTCATGCACACCACTGAGTTTCTGAATGTAAGTGCTGGCACCATTACACCTTTCCACAAACTTCGAATTACTTCGTACCTGTGTAACCCCGCAGTGCTCTATGCTTCATTATTGCGGAGTTCCTCTTCCCTTTAACTATCATAGCTTTTTCTTGTACTTCTATGTATCTATTCCCTTCATTTATCCATATCGCGAGGTATTTGTACTGTCGTACTCTGGGTATCTCCTCGCCCTGTATTGATATGCTCTGATAGTTGCTGTCATTGAACATCATACAACCGCATTTTGTCACACTAAATTTTAGTCCTAAATCTTCACTTTCCCGACCACACATATTAACCAGACCCTGCAAATCTGTTCGACTGTCTGCGAATAGCACAATATCATCTGCATAAAACAACCCGGGGAGCGTTTCTTCTGTCACTACACCTGCCTGTCTGTGTGACAGCTTAAAACCAATATTGCTCACCTCTAATGCTTTCTCCATTCTCCTCATGTAAAGCCTCAATAATAGTGGGGACAACAGGCATCCCTGCGTCAACCCTTTACCTATATCGACGGCCTCCATTCTACCATTACTCGCCATACCTTCCCATTCCACACATACTGTATTTCCACTGTATATTTCCTTTAAGAGCTCTATACAGTCGTCCCCTATACCAGCCTCTTTCATTATGTCCCATGAAATATTGTGATTTACATTGTCGTACGCACCCTTAATATCCAAAAATGCCAAATGTAAAGGTGTGTTCTCTTTTTCGGCTATTTCTATACACTGCGTAAGCGCAGAAAGGTTATCATTTAATCTCCTGTCGACTCGAAATCCATTTTGGAGTTCGCCAAAAGTGCAGCTATGCTCTGTCCATATCTGCATTTTTAATTTAATTGCCTGCATCGCCAACCTGTAGAGTACTGATGTAATGGTCAGTGGTCTATATGAGCGAATGTTATTTTTTTCTCCCTTGCCCTTATAAATGAAGTTATCCTACTTTGACGCCAACTGTCCGGTATTCGCTTGTCCTGTAAGCTTTTTCATTTTTTTGCTGTTTCTTCCGAGCTCATTGATTTCAGTAGTGCTAACCCCATCTAATCCTGTGGCTGCTCGTTCGGGAATCTTTTTCCTCCGCCTTCTTCCAATTGAAATTTTCCAGAACTAGTTCTTCCACTTGGTCTTCCTTGCTACTGTTACACGTCGTAAAGGGAGGCTCGTCATTCTTCTTAAAGGAATCGGCTGTTTCGTTTCTAATATAAGTCAATGTGTCGTAGCCCTCCAATTTATTTCCTTCTTCATCCACAATATGCCATTGCATAGTTATAGTTTTCTTACCCAGCGATTGCAGGTGGTTCCAGAAAAGCCTCAATGCGTCCTTCTTTTCCCGGATGTCCGATATCCAACGTTCACTTTGGCCTTTAATCTTGGCCTTTAATCTTGGCTTCAACTAAACTCTGTAACAGGGTTTTTTTCTCAAGATATGTTTCCCATTTTTGTTTGACTTCGTCTTGTGGCCTCTGCTCCTTTTTTGCCTGCCTATGTTTTCGAGATGCTTCCCGTCGATTCTCAATTGCGTCCCGAATTTCCCTGTTCCACCATCGTTTTGGCTTTCGCTTTCTCCTCCAGCAACTCTTTTGTTTCTCTTTCGTAATTTCAGTCCTTATTAGATTAAGAAGCTCATTATAATCCCACACTTTGCCTTTTGTTCTGCTCACTATGTCCTCGATTGTTACGACTACGTTCCTAATTTGTTTTTCACATAGAAAAGAGCTGCCCTACTTTAACTCTATGTTCTCTTTACGATCTACATAGCCCATTTGCAAAGTTATGCGTTTATGGTCACTTCCCAAGCGGCTACTCCCTTCTTCATCTATGCTCATTTATCTCAACTTGTCGTGAATTCCTTCTGTCATGAGGCAGTAATCGATTTGGCTGCCTGCTTCCGACCTCCCATGTTACCTGCCCATCGCACTTAGGACTCATGTTAACTATATCGAGACTTCGAGGGGTTCCGATGCCGAGATGCGGTCGCAATGCTTACATCTGCTTTTTCATCAGCTGTTACAGATCGTGGTATCAGCGCCGGACACTGGCCGCGTTTTAAGAAGCTTCAAAATATGCGACTGGATTCAAAGCGCATGTCCAGATGGGAACATCGAAGCGACTACGTGGCAAGCTCTGTGTGATTTGACGGTGCGTCAGCAGCAGCTACAGGTGGTTGCACATTCCTGCGCGACTATCGAAAACAGCGACTTCCTTGGAGGACAGTGCCCTGCTGTAATCGCCGACTGGCGGTTATGGCCATTTTTGGACAGATCGTCAGCAGCCAGAGTGTCAGCGTTTATTGCTACCAGTCACCGAGGGCACTCGACGTGGAACGAAGGACTACTTAAGCGCCTACTGCAGACAAAGCCATTGGGTTCCGGTGCTGAGATGCGGTCGCAATGCTTACATCTGCTCTTTCTTCAGGTTGGTCTTTTTTACCATTATAGGCCAACTCGCACGCATAAATATTTGGCACCGGAACCCACATGGTCGTTTCAGTTGCTTCAGCTTGGTTATGCCGATGTTTGTGATGTTGCAATGAACTTTTTGTTTAGACTACGATTGCTTTTAGCCGGTGATGTTGAAATGAACCCCGACCCTCTGTCGGAAAAGCATGAACGTGAACTACTGGAAACGATGCGTTCGATACCAAAGACATTAGCGGGTCAAAACAAAATCATTAAACAATTAGAAGAACTCCGAGCCGAACAAAAAAGAATGGAAGACACTCTTGGGAATCTAACGTTAAAAGTGGACAAATTAGCGGATGATCTGTCCGCTTTGTCTGCGTTTGGAGACAGTAGAGAACAACATTCCCAAAACAACCAGCTTTCACAAGCTATGCAAAACGTATTAATTAATTAGGATGAACTCGAAAACCGTTCACGTAGAAATAATTGCTATTTTATGGTATAGAAGATAAAAACGAGAGGGAAACATGGGGTGAGTCGGAGCGGAAGGTTGTATCTATTTGCTCGGCCAAGATGGATATCGTTGTTGAACCATCAACAATTGAGAGAGCCCACAGGTTCGGGAAGCATAATAAAGACAAACCAAGGCCCATAATTGTGAAGTTTGCACTATTTAAGGACAAACAGCGTCTTCTATCTGTGGCTTCGAAACTAAAAGGCAGCGGAATACCTCTAAGTGAGGACTTCTCCCCGCTTGTTAGAACAGGTAGAAGCAGACTGATTGCTTAAGCGCGGGAACAGAGCTCCGAACCTAAATTTAAGCTGAAGTATAACAAGATGATTTTTAACGGCAAGACTTATATTTATGATGGCACAACGGATTCTGTACGAGAACACTTACAATAGAAATCAACGTGTACGTCGTTGGATTTCAAAATAGATTCGACAGATCGCTCGTCCGTCATTGTTATCAACTGCAGGAGCCTAAAGAATAAAACAGACGTGTTTTCTAGCTTACTGCAAATTTTACGACCTGATATTGTCATTGGGACAGAATCTTGGCTCGTACCTGAGATAGGGGATTGCGAGACGTTTCCACTAGGCTATATGGCGTATCGAAAAGCCTGTAATCACCAGGGGGGCGGAGTGTTCATCCTTGTACATGACAGAATCCAAAGCATGCCTTTACACTGTGATGACGCTTCTGCAGAATCTATTTGGTACAGAATATTGCTTTCTCGAGGTAAAAGCATCGTGGTAGGATAATTTTACCGGTCACCTTCTTCAACAAGCATAGGCCTCGCACGGTCACTGTCGCTTTTGTCATCAGAGACCATTCTACTTGGTGGCGATTTTAACATGCCTGAGGTTACTTGGTGTAATAGATATCCTGTAATATCGAGTAGCTCAGTACTTCACTCGGCATCCATTGAACTAACACGGAACTATGAACTTGCTCAATTTGTTGATTTCCCGACGTGTTATGGCTCAGTTCGAGAGAGTACTTTAGATTTGATATTTAGCAACAATGATGAATTGGTTGAAACAGTAACGGTTGTACCTGGGATAAGCGATCATGAAGTCGTACAAGCTCAAATAGTATGTAATAGGTTACAGATAAGCAAAAATTGCCCGAGAAAGATTTCTATGTATGAGCAGGGTGATTATGATGCCATCGATGAAGAGTTGGCCTTATTCCTGCCAGTACTGTTGGAATGCAACAATAGGTGCAGTATAGGAAGTCTATGAGTCTCGTTCCGCGACAAGCTCCGCTCTTTGATCGCAAAATTCATTCCCTCGAGAATGGTATCATCTAGGCGTAGAAAGGATAAACCTTGGATTAATAGGGAACTGCGTTTATCAATAAGAAAGAAGAACGCAGAGGCACTCAAACGCATAGAAAAGAGTGTCCTCAACTTCATCAGGATCATATCACGGGTTGCCAGCAGAAGGAACGGCCTGCAAGAGGACAACCTCATGAAAGCATTTCACGCCTTTCTCGTCAGCCACATAATCTACGCCGCTCCCTTCAACTGGAAGAACACGGAGCTGAACAAAATCGATACGCTAATCAGAACAGGATTGAAAAGGGTCCTGAGCCTCCCTCGAAACACACGTACAGAACGACTCCTCCAACTGGGCCTGCATAACACGGCAACCGAACTGTTTGAGGCACAGCGCAACGCCCAAATTAGTCGGCTCTCACTGTCAAGGGCGGGCACCGCAATTTTGTTGGAAGCCGGCATTCAGCCCCTCTTCATGCCACCAGAGAAGTCGCAACTATTCACAAACGCCAAGAAAGCGATAACCGTTGATCCGATCCCCAGAAATATACACCCGACCCACAAAGAAGGACGGAGAAAAGCAAGAGTCAAGGCCATACTCGACAAGATCAAACACAGCGAAACGAAAGTCCTCTTCGTTGACGCGGCCAGATATTGGAACCAAGGCGCCTACGCCGTCTCCGTGGTGGACGCCCATGGCTCGCTCTTCAACGCAGCCACGGTAGTTACCAACTTCACCCATGAAGCATAAGAAATGGCCATCGCGGTGGCTCTTCGAAGCTGCACGGGAGCGAGCCTCTGTCATTTACTCGGACTCCAGAACAGCCATACGAACTTTTTCGGCGGCCCTCGTCTCTTCAAAGGCAGCTGCGGTTGTCAACAAACTCTTCTACCAAGAAAGGGGAGAAGAACTTTTCCGTCCTCACACATCGCATGGTTCCCGGCTCACATGGGAAACATTTCCGTACCTCCTGACTGCAACCCAAACGAGCGGGAACACCAACTGGCGCGAGAACTCACTTTCCGCGTCTGCGGTCCGCCCCCTCGCTTCAACACTGCCTGGAGGAACCTCGACAACAAATACCCGCTCGTGTCATACCACGAACTCGCTTCTAGTCATCGGTTAGGACGTCAAATTTTTCCTCCTCCCCACACGAAGCTCAACAGTGCACAAGCAATCACTTAGAGACAGTTGCAGACTCGTACGTACATCACACCTACGACACTAAGCAGGATCAATCCCGACTTTACTACTGTATGCCCACACTGTGGCCATGAGTATAACAATTTTGAACGCATGCTCTGGCTGTGCCCTGCCAACGCGGGCACGGACTTTCCTGATCAGTCCTCCTGGGACTCAGCGCTTCGAACCACAGAGTTCACTGCTCAACTGAAGGCTGTCCAGAGGGCCCGGGCCGTCGCCGAAGGATTCTGTCTACCGGCCCCAACCTGGGTGGAGCCGCCGGATTGATTGACGGGGCCTCCGGCGCCGCTTTCTTTCTCCTCCGGACCCCAAATAAAGTTCATACTCACTCACTCACTCACTCACTCACTCACTCACCAGAGTATACAAAGCATTAAAAAAACACCAAACCATGACTTATATGAGAAGCTTAGATCTTCAACAAAGGCATTAAAACAAGGATTAAGAGTAGCAAGAACATACCTCTCGTCATTGGCTGAAAAGATGAAATCTAATCCAAAGGAGTTGTGGCGATGCGTCAAAAGTAACAGGAAAGAAATTGTTGGCATTCCACCTCTCAGGCACGAACGTGATACATTAACTGATGATGCAAAAAAAAGCTGATTGTTTTAACGTATATTTTCACTCCGTATTTACGGCATGTCGTCGCACACCGGAAACTGTACTAGGTGTACGGTTGCCTCAAATGGATGACATCGTTGTAGATGAGGCTGGATTTAGGGCTCTGTTGCGCGACATTAACCCTCATTCTGCTCACGGTCCAGATGAGATATCAAAATTTATCTTGAAGCGCTATTCACACAGCATTGCTCCAATATTGGTCGAGTTGTTTAACAGGTCATTAAGTTGTAAAAAATTACCTAGAGAATGGAAAATGGCAAATGTAACTCCTATATATAAAAGCGGCTCTCGCGACCTGGTGGGTAATTATAGACCGGTATCTTTGACATCTGTTTGTTGCAAAACATTGCAGCATATTATTTACTCTTCTCTCATTAAGCATCTTCAAAACAATAGATTTTTCATTCCGACTCAACATGGATTTCGTGCTGGGTTGTCTTGTGCCACTCAACTTACTGAATTCTTACATGAGGTTGCACTCGGATTTAGCAATAGCACTCAGATAGACGCTGTTTTTATTGATTTCAGAAAGGCGTTCGACGTGGTCCCGCAGAGCTTACTTTTATCTAAACTGTCATTTCTTGGTCTTCCCGATTCGCTTTATGGTTGGCTTAAAGACTATTTGTTCGAACGGCAGCAAAAAGTGGTAATGAATTGTGCGGCGTCACAACGACTGATGTTTTATCGTGTGTGCCGCAGGGGTCGGTATGATTGCGTTGTATATCATCCACTGCGATGTGCTGAGGATGCGAGTGTTTTGCAGTCTGATCTCGAAAAAATTTGTTCTTGGTGTGA
Source organism: Hyalomma asiaticum (assembly GCA_013339685.2). Taxonomy (NCBI): domain Eukaryota; kingdom Metazoa; phylum Arthropoda; class Arachnida; order Ixodida; family Ixodidae; genus Hyalomma; species Hyalomma asiaticum. The sequence continues at coordinate 43,830 of JABSTT010001728.1, forward strand.
GAAATGGAAAATGAATTTGAACATAGCAAAATGCTACCATGTACAATTTACTAACAAAAAGAACAAGGTGTCTAGTTCGTACTTTCTAAACAATTTATTAGTGCAGTGTGTTAATGAGGTGAAATAACTGGGTGTCACCTTAACTGCGACATTGGACTGGACATCGCACATTGAAAAGACATGTGCGAAAGCATGTCGCTTATTACAGTTTTTTCAAAGAAATTTCAAATGCGCGCCAAAAGCGTTAAAGGAAACGTTGTACCTGACTAATATTAGGGCCATGTTGGAATACACATGTGCAGCGTGGGACCCTTTCACAAATGTTCTTGAAGATAAGTTAGAACGCGTTCAGAAAAGAGCTGAAAGATTCTTCACGGGAAAGTACGATTACAAAATTTGAAGTTCACAAATAAGAGAAGAACTAGGGTGGAAGTTACTTTCCACCCGCAGAAAGATAATCAGGCTAAAGCTTTTGTACAATATTTACAGCGGTAACACTGGGATCGGCACAAACATATATATAGAACAGCCTCATTATCATTCTAAGAGACACCACAAATCAAGAAAAATAAGGCCCTACCAATGTCGTATTAAGGCTTTAAAGTTTTCATTTTTCCCTCGAACAATTGAAGAATGGAATCTGCTTCCCGATGATATAGTATGTGCACCAAACTTTTCTTCTGCCTTAGAAAACTTCCTATGAATCTATTTAAATATTACAAGAAACGTCGGTACAATTGACTGTCTTGCGCATTTTTTATTGTTATTACTGTGATTTCTCTATGTGCCAGTGTATAGTTTTGATCTTGATGATTTGTGAGATTTCTTTACAATATTATGTGTAATTAATTCCCTAAGATAATGCCCAACTCGGGCGCTGTAGGTATATGTAATAAATAAATAAATAAATGAATAGACTATGTTGTTCGCAGAGCTTTACCATCAACTTCCCGTTATCAACTTCCCGTTACCATCAACTTCCCAAATCGTTTCGTTGGCGGTGACAACTGCTCTTTGCAGGTTTCGGTCTTTCAAGGGTACCTCGGGGATTGTGCACACCACAATTTGCACCTGGGGGGACACTTCCCGCAACTCATCTACTCCCTCTGTTATCCTCTTCTCTATTTCTGGGGTCCTTCCGTTCAACACGTTGTTCAGCCCGCCAGCTATCACAACCAAACTGCGCCCCTGATCTCTACGAGTCAGCTATTCCCTTGCTTGTTGCATTACTGTCCCCAACATTTTTCCTGGAATCCCAAGTGAGTGCGCCATCTCGCGGTAGCCGGGCGCGCGACGCGATGTTCGTATTTTTGCTGGGGAGAGCGGCGATTGGGACGGCCGGAGAGAAACCCGCGCCCGCCATCTCAGAGGCCATGTCGCGACCGAGAGCAGGTGCATATTTATTTATTTATTTATTTATTTATTTTCAATACTGCTGCTCTCAGCTGAGAGCTTAGCAGGAGGGCGATACAAATAGTCAGTACAATAAGTGAAAAGTTGGGATAACAATCAAATGTACAAACGAATGCAGACAAAAAGAGATTATAAACTATGTCGACAATAAACAGTGGTTACATAAATACATACAATGAAGTAAAATACATACAATTGTGTAAAGTTGAATACCATGTGCACAATGATACAACAATATAACATCGCATGGTAAGTATTCAAAACAAGGAAGGAAGGGATTGCAACCGAGAAGGGTAAATGGGGTACGGGTATATGCATTATGGTATGTGATTGGGACAACGTTAGTTATTTGTGTCTTCAATTTTCATAGCGAATTCCGAGAACGATTTCGTGCTTGTTATTGATGGGTGTAGGAGATTCCACTCTCTAACGGCAAGTGGAAAAAAATGAATATTTGAAAGCGTCATTACTATATGAACTCCATATGGGAGGAAGCATGGCACCGCGGAAGTACGACCCATAGTCGCGGTACTAAAAAAGGGAGGTAAGTGTATGCGTCTGCGTGTATGGTACCACAAATGCTAAACATCTCGTGCAAGCTACCAAAAATAAAATTTTAAAGGTTTTTTTTCTGGGAAGTCTTACGAGAAGCGACGAGGGAGCTCCGTGCTTGGCGTGGAAACGGAGTGGCCAGTCAACAACGGCTCTTATTTTTTTGTGTGCGCGTATATTTTTGCTGTGCAACTGGGAACTTGCTCATCACGGTCATGAACACTGCTTTTTTTTGTTTAGCGCTTGAGGAGGCCTTTGTCTGCCTGTAAAAAATCAAACCCAACGACGAGAAAAGTCCAGTTACGCACAAGAAGCACCTTTGAGTAGAACGTTGGCGGGCGGCATAGTGGATCTAAAGGATACATCGCAGCCCATGCAGGAAATACATACATAGAAAGATGCCGGGAAGCGCAAATTCAGGCTCTAAACTTCAAATGTTCTATTCTCAAAGCAGGGCCAAGACATATACAACAGAGAAAATTAGTGACGTTTTCTACCAGCTGAAACTCGCTTACAAAAAAACAGACATCATTAATGTTGTTCGTGTCTCGCTTTAATCTGATCAGCCTCGAATTGTTTTCTTGCTGAGTATCGCTACTCCTCCCAACTTTATTCATCTTGAGCTGAAGCTGCTCGCTGTACAACGTGAAGGTAACATTTGTTCCTAATTAATAATTCACGCACCTATTATAGATAATGCACGAAGCAGCGATGACCGTATCCCGGTGCACGAGAAGTGTGTTGCGGGTCGTGAGAAACCTGACCATATATGCTCGAAATTCTTTTTTAAAAGCACGTGGGCTCGTCGCATTTTGCATCATTCACCCTTACATATGAAGGGTTGCTATCACGATGTGCTTGCCTGTGGGGGAAAAAAGATAGAGGGTGCTTTATAAACAAACAAGTGGCAATCACTTTGTCTCCCTGAAGCGATTGAAGCTTTTCATTATCACGACACACCTACCAAAAAATACGCAAATGCACGTTGAAAATTAAACTAGAGCAAGAAGACGACACGTACAACGGACAGGCGCTAACAACATAACCCACGGGCCTTTACGAGACAAAACCATGAGGCGCGTATTCCTTCCCCATGGGGATTTCCCACGTGCGCTTAGATTATGGCTGTTCTACCATCTCACCATCATCGAAGTGAGGCAGCCGTGGACGGGAAGCCAACGGGCGTTGCAGCGGATATCATTGAAGCCGAGCAAATTACATTAAAAAAAAGCACTGCCTCAAGTTTCTCAACTCTGCGAAATCCGCAAAATAAAACGCACTGGAGGTTTCACCCGGTCACGGCTCCCGTAACTGGCGTTGCGCGTGACAGAACCGGGAAGAGCACCCGGCCGCCCGCAACAAGCCGCGACGGGTTTACGCGCGCGGCCGCTACCCGCGGCGCTGGTTGTTCTAGCGCCGGGGCGCCACCATACCAGCTCTCTAGCCCCATATCGAGACTATGTTATTTGCAGAGCTCTAGCATAAACCTTCCGTTATAATCTGTATATCCATCGAGGTCACACACATGAGCATTGCTATCCTCTAACAGGATTATTTCGGCTCCGTTGCCAAATTCCTGAATCCTCTTGCTTATACAATTCACTATCTCCTGATTCTTCTATTTGCACTTATTCCCGGTCCACATGTAAACTCTACCAAACACCGTTTTCTTCCTATTTAATGTTCCATATACCCAGATGTACTCTTCACATGGAGAAGTAACCCTACACCAATTGTCTTCCCTATGAATTAGCATACAGATTCCCCCACCTTTTCTGATTGCACCCTTCCCACACATAATTTGCAATAATTGGTGGCTCTTCCGAATCCCGAAGGTGCGTTTCTGTAATGGCGCACATCCTTATTTGTTCTCTGTTCAACGGCTCCTGTATTTCTAACAATTTTGCCTGTTTTCTTTACACCTTGCATATTTATGTAGCTTATTAAATCGCGCTGCAAATTCTTTCCCCTTCTCCCTTTGTTACCAATACTGTATGCCAAAGGGTCCATCAGAGATGTTTCGTCCCTATCTACCGTGGCCACCGGAGAGCTCGTGTGCCCTTAAAAGCTACTGCGCGTCCTGCTAGGCGCCAGCCCCCTTCATGCCCAAGTCGACGACCAAAACGGATTACACCTCTTTGGAAACCACCCTAACTGTGGACAGACTCTCTGTGTCGACAACATCGACGCCTTTATCTCGGCTAACCTGCCAAATCGTTTTGTTGGCGATGATGGTGACAACTGCCCTTTGCAGGTTGCGGTCTTTCTAGGTCACCTCGGGGATTGTGCACACCACAATTTGCACCCAGGGGGACACTTGCCGCAACTCATCTACTCCCTGTGTTAGACTCTTCTCTATTTCTGGGGTGTTTCTGTTCAACACGTTGTTCAGGCCGCCAGCTATCACAACTAAGCTGCGCCCCTGATCTCTACGAGTCAGCTCTTCTCTTGCTTCTTGCATTACTGTCGCCAACATTTTTCCTGACAACGTCCCTATAGCTACTATTCGGTCGCCTTTCAGCCTCTCCCAAATAGTTTTGAGCATCGCGCCAGGTTCGACTCCCCCCCTGCTATTACATTTTCCCGCTGCCCTGCTGCCTTTGCCTGCTCTGGACCTTTCGATTTTCAGGGTGAGGCTTGGGTGGCCTTTTGTCCGCTCGCTCTTCCACCAGAGCTTCGCTGTAGCACGGCCGGTCTGGACGGCCGTGGCTGTAGCTTGGCGCCGGCATCTGTGGTCCTTTCGTCGACTTTTCTTGTGGGGTCAACGACGTTCCCTCTCCATGGTTGCCCGATTCTTTCTTATTCTGCATGGCGACCTTTGTAAGCTGCCTTCCAGTTGCTTTTGAGCCTTTCGCCCATCTCCTTTCTCATACGGCGTTCCGCCTCTAAAGCGTCCTCCAGCTCTCCTACTTGCTTTAAGAGGGCGCTCTCGGTTTCCTCCACTTGCTGCAAATCCGCCATAATCGCACACTGGCTACATGACACCTCTAATTCGCATGCCCCATCATCTGCGAAAACATTTACTTTGATTCCCACGCCGCACTTAGTACACTTCACCATTTTGCTCTTTTTTTTTCACCAAGATTAGCGCGGTGAACGGTCACACACTCGTTAAAAAATATGCCATCGAAAAATTTACAACGCACACCTCGTGCGGTTATTAGTGGCGCACCCCTACACTGTCCTGCACTTCAAACCTATATTTTTCTATTTCATAACTGATTCATATCCAACACACCGCACAAAAAACGCCCGTGTACGATAAGTCAGTAGGCTGCAAACCGAATGTCCCGATATATTCTCAATGCACAAAGGCAGTTCGCCCGCCTCGTGCAACGACAGCGTATACAAATGAAATTACAAATAAAAGTGGTATTAAGCTCTTCAATTTGTTGACTCTGACCGATCTTATCACCCAATACAACCTTCCCTAACTCACACAAACAACAGCGCCAGTAAAAGGCCAACCACGTGGTCTTGAAAAAAGAAAAAAAGAAGAATAAAGAAAGGAAAAAGAAGGGAACCCGTTATCGGGGAAATGCTGGACACAAAGAGCACGACAAGAAGACTACTTGTCCCTCTTATCCGTTCCAAAAAGATTAAAAAAACAGCGAGCAAAAAACACTTATCCAATACAACCTGCAAACGACAGCAACAGAAAATACCGATACCGATCACATGGTCTCGAAAGGAAAAAAGAAAAGGAAACCCGTACGCGGGGAAAATACTGGAAACAAAGAAAAGCCCAACAAGAAAGAAGATACTACTTTCCTCTACTATTTAATGTAAAAACACAAAGAAAAATCATGCAGAAACACTTATTAACCGGCATCTTTCGGGAGTTCTCGCCCCGCACGTCCTTCCACTACCAACTACCAAATCGCAATAGCACAAAGGCATATACGGTGCCATTTACAACTAAATCTTTGAGTATACCACAATGTCATTGAGCCACTATCGTGTAAGTCTGTTGTTAGCGGTGTGTCGACAGACCCGAAAAACGTCGCTTTATTTCAAAGTGCCGCCATCGATTCTCCTTTCTGACTCGTTTTGCCTGTCATTTCCAAGTAGGGATGACAAATAGGAGCGCTTAATTTACGCTTTGGAAGAGAAACAATGCAGCCAGTGTGATCGTGTCCTCGAGGGGAAACCTAGCTCCTTAACAGGGAGGCTATGCCCGACGAGACATTTCGCCGACAATTCCGTTTTGAGAAGGCGGATTTTACACTTGTCATCACTGATCAGTGCCCTGGAGCTTCTGCAACATTTCACGTGTGCTCAAGGAATGCGCACATGCATGTGCCTGCGAAGCCTGGCTCATCCAAACCGCCGTTATGACCTGAAGGAATACTTCGCCAGACGTTACACTGTCATGTCAAGCATTAAAAATACAGTAATTCAACACACAGTACTCGTCTCGGTTTAACTTTGGCTGTAGCAGGGTGCCTCACTGATCTCCACTAGTAGTGAAGATCAGTGTGGTCCCTCCATAGGCCTCCCAAGCTGGGACAAACAGCGCTGCGGCGCGCTTCCGAAAAGCGCCGTTTCGTCAGGTACGACTTGCGGTCGCTTCCCTCTCTGCTCTCGCCGTTGCCGCCTGTGAGTGCGCTCGCTTTTTGCGCGTGCTAGCGCGTTCTTACGCCGCCCAAGGTGCCTCGCACAACTCGCACGCGCTCAGCGGCTGCATATGCTGCGTCATATGTCGGTTGCATGGCAGCTTCAGCAGAGTTTGGGGCACTGAAAAGCATTTTCGTGCTGCCATTCTCAACATATACAGTGCTTTAAGTGCCGCGATTAGGGGATCTAGTCGGTCGTTGAAGACGATGTCATGTTCGTGGCTGCCAAGAGTGGGTCGAAAGTGAATGACGACGTTACCGACATGAAACTAAAGAGACTTCAGTTTCTGCAATTATACGACCGATAAAACGCATTGTGAAGTGGTGTTCCCTCTGGGCTCTCGGCGCAAGAAATTGCCTTTTCGTTTGAGTTGGCTCGAAACTACATCGCTTGCGGGCCACTGTTATGTAATCACTAGCGCCCCCTACACTTCTACTCCATTTGCTGAATAAACGCCACTCCCGACACGGGACAGGCCAGTACACATTACGCTCAACATGGCGTCCGTTGTCTCTCGTTCCTGTCGCGCCCAATCCTTATAATTGCTAGCCATTCATATGTAAAATGGTGTCAGAAGTGAAGTAATGCAACAATATTAAACATGGCCCTTCCACTCATACAACCACCGAAGCATTTCGAGCCGGGCAGCAATCCCGTGGAAGCGTGGTCTGAATGGAAAGCGGCGTATCAGCTTTATGAAGCATTCTGCGAATACAGCACAAAGCCAGAAGCAACACGGCGAGCTTTGCTACTTCACATCATGGGCCCAACAGCGCGGAAAATCGTCGAGACCTTCCGTTTTCCGTCGCCAGCCGAAGGTGAGCAGAGAACCGACACAGTAGCAGCAATATTTGAGCGGTTCGAGGAGAGATACAAAAACGTGACGCAAGCGACAGCCATTTTCAACACCATGTGCCAGAAAGAGAACTTCAGTCAAGGCAGCAGGCACAACATAAGCATGCAGACCAGCATGCTCGACAGCTGCCTCCGTTAACTGAGAATATGCCAGTGTGGTTTTGGCATGGAAAGAAATGGGACAAAGCGGTCGTAACACAGGTAGGCCCAGAGCCACGGAGATACTGTCACAGCAGCCAATGGTCAAGTGTACGTGCGGAACTGACACCACCTACGAGTGCGGCACCACCCAAGGGACCACCAGTCAACACCTGAAGACTACTATCCTCTTCAGACAAATAGGGGAAATGAGCTCCACCATACCTCGCACCCAAGATCTCTGCCTGAACGTCCTCCAGACACCAGAACGGTGACACCGTATGCACTCCCGAAAAAGACACGTTCGGGAAGGCCAGTGAGAATTCCTTCAAGATTCCTTGTGTGATCAAATTTCGTTTCTTGTTTTTTTTTTTCTTTTGTCAAGTTACTTGTGTGGCGGTGTGTTATGTAATCACTAGCGCCCCCTACACTTCTACTCCATTTACTGAATAAACGCCACTCCCGACACGGGACAGGCCAGTACACATTACGCCCAACATGGCGTCCGTTGTCTCTCGTTCCTGTCGCGCCCAATCCTTATAATCGCTAGCCATCCAATGTAATAGCCACAACAGACTTCAAATTCATTATGTGATTAATATTGTTACCGGATTGACGAGGCAGGACGCTGAACACTATTTACACGGTATATCACAAAGGCATGTGACAACGCTGACCGGCCAAGCCCACCACTCGAGCCGAGACTCTTCCTTTTCTTCGCTTGGTCCATAGCGTCCACGCGCATCGTCCAAGAGGCTAAATACAACATGCATGTAACAATATTATCACTTCATACTCACGTCTACCTTGTCGACTCGCTGCTGCATTACAATACGCAATTCTCACAGCCGCGTACAAGTTTTCCCTGGAAAGTAGCAACATCTCATCGTCAAATCGTGCTGTTTTCGTTTTTTGAAGCTGATTTTATCAGCATTAGTAAATTTCCTGAATGAGAAGGTAGAAGGTGATCTGATGTGATGTGGTGAACTTGTCCTCGGTTCACACCTTCTCCTTCCTCACCCCTTCTTCACTTCCTCGTGGAGCCGAGCTCCCCCAGCTGTCGTTGCTGTTGTGAAGAAGGATGGGTGGAAGTCTTCCCCCTACTGCCTGTCTGTCGTTGGTTGTGTTGTCTCAACTTGAAGTATGGGGACCAGCCTTTTTCACACACAAACACAACTCGACTTTATATACACAAGACGGTACATACACAATGACAGACAGTAGCCTCGGTTGGTAGGACTCTGGTGGAACCATCGGTTGGTAGGTAGTGATGCAGAACTATCATTAAATTGAGTTCAAAAAAGAACTATCGATACTATCGATAGTCCATTTGCCGATAGTTCTAACAGTCACAATAGGCTACTATTCGCAGTACTCGGCTCGTTTCGTTTATGAGCAATTTTTTGTGAATGAAATTACCTCACTGAAAATGCCGGAATACGTCCGCTAAGAAATTAATGCTCAAAACCAAGCAGTCAAACCTTACAAACAAAGTAAGTTCGTGATTTTTTTTTAATTTTAAACCACAAAACGCAACATAAATTCGAGGTCTTGCAGTTCCGTGGCACGAACGGCTTCTTTGCCGCTACCGCTGAACCGTTCAATTTCATTGTCATTTGTAAGCCAAGCATTTTGCTGAAGGAACACAAGCATGTGATGTCAGCCACGTGATATGAGCTACCTTTCCTTGCTTGCTTTTGTGCGCCCCAGGCGGATGGTTCTGTTTCAAATTCTCGGACGGATATACCTTTTCCGTTCGCGATTTCTACTTTGATTTTCTTGCTTTTGTCTTGCTTTGCTGATCCGTACGTGAAAGGATCTAGTAGGTCCGAAGCTGCATAAGAAGTAAACAGAAATACTGCTGGCGCTGTCCGCTTCGTGGTGTAGTAAATAACCTCGAGCTATAGCGCCGCCTTGCCGATCCTGCCATGATTATCCCCACAACCACATAGACTAAGCCCACGGGGAACCAAGCTTAGGCGGCGATGAGTTCGTGCAGTTAGTTTTATATTATTGACAATGCTACTGAAGTTACAGTCGATAGTATGCTATCAATATTACCATATATAGTGGTATCGATAGTTCTTCGTACCATCGATAGTTCGATAGTGACTTAACCATATCGATAGTGTTATCGATAGTTCTGCATCACTATTGGTAGGGCTTAGGTGGAACGATCGCTTCCATTCGGCCGAGCCGACCCCAGTGCATAGCACTGCTCCTGCGACCGTAGCCACCACCCGGACTCGTACTAGCTCTCCTCTCTAGCTCTATCCGCTCTCTAGCCTCGGTTGGTAGGACCTTGGTGGAACGATCGCTTCCATTCGGCAAAGCCGACCCCAGTGCACACCACTGCTCCTGCGACCGTAACCACCACCCGGACTCGTGCTAGATGTCCTCTCTAGCACTATCCACTCCGTCCTCACCAACCTTCTGGCCACCTTCCAACCTTCTGCTCACCTTCAGCTTTCAAACCTCTCTTCCAACCACACTCTGCCAGGGACGAGGGGTCACCTTATAAACCCTGGTGGCTCCGCCCCTGAAACCCTCACAGCCAATCACAATCTTTCGCACAAACCCCGCATGTCTAGCCCCGCATGTCTGACACCGCATGCCTAACACCGCGTGCCTAAGACAGTGCCAAACCCCTAGCAACACATGGGCACCAAACAGAACCCTGCACAGCAACCAGTACACTGAAAGGGACATGGAAACCCACAGGCACAACCAACCACACTGAAAGCAAAAACATATAGAAATGAAACATCCCAGCTGACTTAACCCGTGAACAATAACCTTGGCCACCACTCTGCCCCTTGCTCCCATGTGCTTTCAACAAAGGCGCTCCATGGGGTGCCATGGCGCCAAACCAGCTGGTGACTACAGACATTCCTGGACAGGCCGCCCGAACTACAGGTTTCCCTGGGGCTGCCAAACACCTGTCAAGCCGGTTTCCAGTTGCCAGCTACACTGTTTCCAGCTGTACTGCGAATACCAACAATGGTCGCCTCCTTCCCCGCATATCCACAACGTGGCTGTGCGTCTTCTCCCGCGTGTACTCGACCATTTCGGACTACCGTAATTTCCGTCTTTTTCTGATGACCTTTACAGCATTACAATGCGGCGCGATAATCTCTAATGCCCACTGCGACCACACATGTTCCTTGCAGTACAGGCATTTATTTCAAACCGTGTGCGCTCGCTATAATGGTGCTTTATTTGTTTTAAAAGCCGAATTGGTCAACACTGAAATGCCCGCTTCGATCGTGTGGATTTCCCGTTACAATGTAATTTTTGTGATAAAGACATCATCAGATCATCAGACCTCGCAATATCTTTGATCTTTTAAATGCGAAGCATTTCTTAGCGTACTTCGGCTACCTTGAGCACATCTATCTAGCCGCCTACGATTTTGTGCTCTCCTGGCTGGTATGCCACAACATGACTGCATGACGAACACAAATGAGAGGACATAACATGAAAATCATGACATGCATGTCATGAGCGGCATGATTTACATGCCATGGTCTTGGTGCTCTCCTGGCCTTTTCGTTAATGGGATTATACGAAAATTGGTATAGCACAACATGACTACATGACGAACATAAATGACAGGTCCTAACATAAAAATCATGACATGCATGTCATGAGCGACATGATTTACATGCTACGGTCTTGGTGGTCTCCTGTCCGTTTCGTTAATGGGATGTATACGAAAATTGGTATGCCACATGACTGCATGACAAACATAAATTACAGGTCGTAACATAAAAAGCATGACATGCATGTCATGAGCGGCATGATTTACATGCCATGGTCTTGGCGCTCTCCTGCCGTTTCGTTAACTTCGTATGTACCAAAATCGGTATGACGAGACAATGCAAATCCATTTTACGCTCCTGATGCGTGCTTCGCATTTCCTTGGTTCCCACTGCACGTGGGATCTGCCATTTTTTTATCCCCATCTTAGTTCTCTCTACAGCTACTACCTAGCCAAAGCGGCAGCTGCATACCTACACGGGCACAGCCGCTTCCATTGCCAGCGCAGACACGCTCGCTGTAGCAGCGACTAAAAACTTAGCTCCACCAGTGAAGTAAAACAGCACCAGTACTCACGGTATTATAATTATAACAAATGTAATGCACGGAGCCAGCGTGGGTATGGTAAAATCGATGAACGATTAATCGATTAAATGTACACCGTTAATCGATTAATCGTCCTCGATTTCCCCCTTTCAATTATTCGAATTAATCAACTAATTAAAGCTCTCCGATTAATCGATTACGGCTCCCTCCCCCTCCCGCTCTCCGCCAACCCCAACACCGCCCCTTGGCCGGAGCGCATGACTCTGAGGCACGCGACCCCGAGACGCAGATGTCGAGCGCATATTTCTACGCAAGTAGAAGGAGCCTGGAGCCGCAGGCGGCAATGAACTCCACCCGTTCTCCGTCGCCTACACCATTTTATTTAACCCCAAATTTTATTTGCTTCTTGTGTAAGTGCCACATTGTAATATGCGCTGCTTATTTCTTGACCGGTTCATTTCTTATTTGCCGTTGTATTTTTCTCCTTAGCGAATTAAATATTATTTGTAAGTAATGAAAGAGATAATGTATAACAGGGTAGAAAGGGTGGCCGAATCTAGTACGCCCCGGCCTTCTACTCTACTTTGGGGACAACGCAATAGGGGAAAAAGAGTGATGAAGCATGCTGATGGGGATAAGAATGAGAGATCCGTATATGCATAATAAGACATGACTGCTTGCGCAAAGGGGCATGGACGCTAGTCATCATATTTCATTACGCTTGATACCAACTAGCCAAACTGTCCGCATTAACGCCTATACACCCTTTGATAACTGTAATGCTAGCTTCTCTGCAAAGCAGTTAGCCCAACTTATGGCAGCTATTCACTTCTGCAAAACTGCCTGCTATGACGCGAAAAATGTTGACACAGCTCTCTTGAAATAAACACTCATAATAGTCAAACCCCAGTACGTGTAACTGGGACCTCGCCTCCACTTGAAACGTGGCGGGGACCGCCATTAGTTGGGCGAATATGCTGTGCAGGGAAACGCACTCGAGGATTATGAAAAAGGTCTAATAGTCCCATAATGGAAAGAAGCCACTCTAGCTGCATTTAAATTTAATAGTCACTTTTCATGAACCGCAACTTTGCGCATTGGTATACCAAAGTTCATTTTTATTGAAAAAATGACCTTGTAGCATTTGGTAATTCTGTATGGTCGTCTACTTCCGGTGAAAAACAGCTTTCATCTATTGCTTGTACTCCCATGTCAGCCAGCCTAGAGGCCGCCGTCTACTGCTCTGACGCGGAGGACAGTCGCGAAATACTACGTGTTCAAATCTCTGATACAATAAACATCGCTCACAGTTCGAGCTGTACGCGCGACTGAAAAGGTGCACGTAGCGCCGAGTTACGTCGGCGACCAGGTGAAACCTGTGCATGCAGTATACTGGCACAGCTGCCGTTTATTCTATCAGGGAGGAAAAACTCGTGTCACTCTATTTCCTGCAGATGCCTGCATTGACGGCCTGTCTGAGACCAGTATGTTGCTGTGCAACCTCGCACAAGTAACCTCAAGGAAGAGATGACGTCAATTCGTGGTTATAGTATTATCGGGGGCTTCCACAATATCTAAAGGACAAATCGAGAAATGCTGCCGTCCCTACAAGAGCGAGCGTCTTTAACTTTCCTTTCCTCCTCGTCTCTCTTTTTACCTTTCTCAGAATATCCTCACCCTCGGCCACACTGCATGTTTCCGGTGCGACTTTCCAACCAGTGTGGTCGCCTCCAATTCCGGTTCGCTATAGTAGGCAGACTTCGAGGAAATACGACCTGCTGCCGAATCGTCCGTGGATCATGGCCACCCACGGAATCTTGGACCCTTGACAACATCCAAAGACGACGGGAGTTTTCGCGCAGCCGCTAATGCGCACATATGATCTCTAGCGCGTCGGATAAATACTTGCGTCGATATTAAACACAAGCATCGACTCTCAAATAACCAGACATCATTTTTAAGCACTTATAAAAATTGTCGAATAATCGATTAAAACATCACAGCGAAAGCAAGTAATCGACTAAAGGCTAAATCGACGAACGATTAATGATTAATCAATTCAAAAATTTAATCGACCATCCCTAAGCCAGCGTGTAGCATTGCTGTCATATTGAAATGCCGCCCGCATCTTCCCACGGGGGAAACTCGAGTAAATGCGTCGCAGAGTGGTGGGGGTATCGCGTGAATGTTGCGTAATTGGGTATGGTTTGGGAATGCTTAATTGTTATTTCGTCTTTATTATTCTTATTTATTGAATGAAGGAGAAGCGAAGTCAAGGAGTGTAAAGTTAAAGTGCCTTTATTGCTTGGTGCCGTCGTTGTATTGGACGGCACCAAGGGGGGCGCTTGCGTCCACGAGCACCGTCCGGAGCCGTATCTCGTTGACGACGTTTGCACGCCGCTTCTCGCTCACGTACCTGGGGTCTTAAAGCTCGCTGCTCACGTTCCGCCGCTGCTTCTCGTGCACGAAGTTCGGAATCCGCAGCTCGGCGTTGCCGTTTCGCAGAAGCGCCGCGCTGCCCGGGTGATGGATTGAATTCCGAACGCGCGCTCCGCCGCTTATATACACACCACCCGCGTTCGAGGGAGAGGAGTACGGGGGAGAGGTCCGCACCCCCACCAGGGGAGTGAAACTTCCTATATCATCCATGGAACGCGATTTTCGCTCGCAGCGCCTGACGAACGCCTGGTGTTTGGGGGCGGTACTAAAACATGGCGGCGCATTGCAGACACGCACTGGGGGGCGCCATCTTGAAGAGGACTGAGGATCTGAGTGGGGGGGGGGTGATTTATTGCCAAATTAAATTGGGATGCACCAGCAAGCCAAATTGAGCGAGTGGAAGGTATTCATATGGCGAGCGCACGACCTTCTTCCTGTTGCGCGACCCTCCACATAATAAAAACGGCAATCGTTGCTTTTCATTGATGAAGATTTGCCCATCCACCTATTTTTGCGCCACTTATTCTAAGTAGGACTTTGTTCATGTTTACGTGTACACATAAATTAGACAAGAATAAAGACCAGAGTTTGTTTGAACGTTTTATTACACAGCTACTGCTGCAACCGGATCCTGATATGCCGTGCAAGCGTAAAAAAACAAAGCGAGCAGCATGCAGATCGTACCTTTCGTCCGCCGGGCTCCGAAAGAATTTTATGCCGGTGTGGCGAGAAAAATTTCCACACCACTCAGCACAGTACTATTTGTGATGACGGCGCGAATCTATTCATGCGTCTGTTCAGCTGAAGCTTGCAAGCGTTTGGCTGAAACAAACTTTACGGTGGTAAAAGCGGCCCTTGGGACACCGTTGGCCGTAGCATACATGGGCGCACGACAGGAAACGCCCCTCTTTCGCCGTGAGAGAAAGGACGACTGTGCGATTCCCGTTTTCCACTCCGGGCGGCGCTCGTATTTTCGGAATCTCGAACAGCAATATTTAGGTTCACTTGCATATTAAAAACTCCGGAGTTAATAAGTTACCTGGTAATAAATATAAAATAGAACGACAAGATTCATTTATGCTCGTAGGTAGTACAGCCCCCAAACATATATTAGGATCGCTGCGGTCATGGGACAGAAAAACCGCGAAGTTTCATCCCCCTGCCCCCACTGCCCATGCTCGGCTTGCTGAACGCCCGCCTGGAGCGACAGTTTTCTGGGTGTCTTCCTGGGCCGGCACGAGACGAGCCGAGCATGCGCACTCACGGCCGGTCTGGACGCGCGCGCTCGCTCTCTCTTTTACGGCCTGCGCACGGGGGGCTGTTGCTACCTATCGCCGCAACTTGGCGGGGGCGCTCCGCGCCAACCCGCTCTAAACCAGCTCCCGGCCGTTGCGGAGGCTAGCGCGCGCTGGGAATGCTCGGCCTCAGACTTGCCGTGTCACTTTCTGAAGCTCCTCTATATGCTATGCATGGTACCAATGCGATGAGAATACGGTAGCAAGCATATATATGGCAACTCTGGTGCTTTCCGCTTTTCCGAGGGAGAAGCACAAGCCACTGATTCGCCCACTTCTGCTGCTCGTGAGAGCACTTACCGATGCGCGTCGCGCTCAGAATGCTCGGCCGCATGATTCGTCACCGACCGTCAGAACAAATGACACGAAACATTCTTTTTTGAAAGAAATTGGTTTCCAAAACGTTTACGTCAAATGCACATATGCCAACCATTAATGTACTTGAAAATGATAAAATATGGTCATTTTTATTCAAGCTGTCGCACTTCTTGCTTTATTATTAAAATAAATACCTCGAAAAGGGGAAAGTCACACTACCCACAAGTAGCCGTGAGTCGCAATCACAGCAGAAGGAACATAATAATAATAATAATAAACTCGCACTACACCACGCTGAGTCCCTGCATGCATATAAATTCCCAAGCTCTCACGTGTCCAGACGCGGTCTTCAGCGTGCAAGTAAAGAGACGAGAAAAATCTTTTTATGCATTAACGTACGCTGCAGGCGAAGAAAAATACTTTCACAGAAACCGTTCAGCATCATACAGAATGTTGTCCTTGGTACTAAAATAATATAATGCACAATAACTGAAAAAGAAAAAAGGCGCTGCGGGTAAAACACTGTCGTGACGCTTACAGCTAGTTTAAAGTATAGTCACATCGTCCACAGCCGGAAATGTTTCCGCGTGAGCTTGTTAATATAGCCAGAAGGCTTGTCATTCTGATCTGTTAACTTTTTGTGTAGTTCACAAGAAGAATCCGGAGAAACTTTTCAGAGATGATGTGCGCCGACACTCTGGCGTGACTCTTGTCCACACCTTCCGGAAAGTCCAGAAGCGGCGAATCTTCAAGATATGACTGAACAGTAAATTGCAGTGTCTCGAGGATTTTCTTTCGGTAAAGATATTTCACTGCCTTCTCGAAGAACGTCACAATCTCATATGATGGTTCTGGGAAACATTTTGACAATCACACAATTGAGCGGTTCGCCACAAGGCTGAGCAAATCCGCCTCATTGTAGAAACTAAGCAGAAGGACGCACTTCCGGACATCTGCATCAACATGCGGTCAATCATCCGAAAACTGCGTTATGTTTATGAAGGACGCCGTGGTGGAAGGCTCCGGGAATTTCGACCACCTGGTAATCTTTAGGGTGCACCTAAATCCAAGCGCGCAAGCCCCAAGCATTTTCGCCTCCATCAAATATAAGATCGTCAAGTTTGACCAACCAACCAACCCATTCTTGTGGCTAGTAGCACTGAGTGTGCCTCTTCTTTTGCCGAGTGCATGAATACCTAGAAAGCCAGACTGTCCCCACACGCACCTGTACTGCTTCCACCACTTTCTACATGGGGAAAAAATAATTAGCACGGTAAAGTGGCCGGGAACAGCTGGTTTACCATACGAAGCGCATGCAGCGCAACGCGCTTTGAGGGGTTGGCTCGCGACGCCCTCGCGCGGAACGCGCCGTCGTCCTGTATGGAAACAGATCCATTGTAGTCGTGGCAGCTGCTCAGGCCGTAAAAGAGAGAGCGAGCGAGCGCGTCCAGACCGGCCGTGGCGCAGTGGGGGTGCTGACGGCGCCGCCGGCGTCGACGCCGAAGCGCGACATCGTGCGACTAAGAAATGCTCCGCATTTAAAAATGGTAATGACCTAGCCGGCGAACACTCTTCGAAATATGAGGCGAACATTTACTGTATGCACTTTCGCTTGACATACGCAGTGTCTGTTAAAGTAAGCTTGGCCAACGCGCTTCGTGTTAATTATTGACGATACCTTAACTTAACCCAGTCAAAAAAAGTCAATTGGTCCAACTGGATATACCATTTGTTAGCAAAGGGATCACAAATGGAGTGAACCGGAATCCAACTGGAGTGGTTAACTTCAATGGGACAGTCCAACTGGACTTGACAGTTCCAACTGGCCATGCCAGTTGGCACAGAATTTTCTATTTGGCCTCCCAATTGGAGTAACTGTAGTCCAGTTGGTTGCAAACGGTCCGATTGGGAACCCATTGGGACAGCCGTTTTCCAATTGGAATATTTGGATTGTCCAATTGGATGCCCGATTACGGTTGATTCAAGCTTTTCCATCATCAGAATGCTTGAAGATTGCTGAGTCTGGTTGTTTACGCTATATGAATTTGGCATTAAGGAGTTGTTGGTAGGGCAGTTCTAATTGGGAGTCACTTTTTCATCATTTTGTATGTCTAGTCGAGAGTTAATTGGTTCAACCAGTTAGTTTCAATGGGTCTTCCCTGACAACCCAAATGGTTTCAATTGGAAGACACAGAAATGAGAAACACTTTCAAACAAGAAAATAGCCCATATAAATATTTTTGCAGCTGTAACAACATTGACTAAATAAAAGATCTTTGTGCCTTACTCAGGTCATAGGACCACAGCATTTATTTCATACTTGCGTTAACAGATCTGCCAAAATATTGCCTGTCTTTTGTGAAAACGTGGCACTACCATGCAGGTCAGAATATGCCTGATGGACATGATCATACCCGAGTAGTAACGTCAGTGGAGCGTTTTTTTTTTCCGTTTTGTCCTCCACTGGAACTTTTCTCTAATGTTTTGCTCGCTCTGACTGCATCGACTGCATGATTTGTATGGTGTGACATATGAGATCTGTGTTAATCACCCAAATTCACAAAAAAATTTTTTATTAATATCCCATTGGGTGACCAGTTGGATCGAACTGGTTTGCAAAAGCAATCCAGTTGGGTAACCCATCAGATCTACACGGCTTACCAATTGGCCACCAGTTATTTCGAACTGGCTACCATTTGAATACAGTTGGGGACGCCAGTTGGATTCAATTGGTGCTCCCAATTGGTTATGAATGGTATGTCACCCAAAGGGTGGTGAAAATCCAACTGGTCCAACACCAATTGATGACAATTGGAAATTGTCCAGTTGGACCCATTTGGTTTTTTTGACTGGGTTACAAAAAATGACATCAAGGTACCGCACGTGCAAGCAACACATCATTTAGCGATCTCCCGCAATCGACGCTGGCCGGCTCAGTCAGGGAAACGGTACCTTTTCACGGCCAGTTCTCGGCTATTCCTTTTTTCTAAACTGCTGTGACAGCGCGCAAAGCTTCTGTGTTGTGTGCCTGCTTTCCGTACTGACAGAAAGCTGCAGCGCCCGGCCGGGCAGCGCAAGATAAGAGCCTCCAGAAACACGTTTCCGCGCTCGCGAAATGCCGAACACATGCGAGAGCGACCGTCCGAGCGACCGGTAGTTCCACCTCCCTCCGCTTCAGTGGTGGACGGCACTGCACAAACTTAAGGTTGGGCTCCCTACACTGAGAAACCCTGGCTTTAGCTTCAAACAGGCCATCTACGAAAAAAAAAAACGCTCTGGTGGTAGTGCCGCCATCTCGATACAACTACAGTAACCGTGAGCAAAAGCGAGTGCACTAACACTTTAAGCCTTGTGCGACGCTTATGGATAGCGTATCTTGAAAACGGCCCCATATTGTTGCCAATGCACGGCTGGAGAAGCCAAACCAAAAGCAAATGTGAACACTAGTGAGTAATGAATGCACTTAACAATGCAGGCCGGTGTCTCGACAGATCTGAAGCGAGCGGTCACAACTGACGGCGCCATCTTGCCAAACGTACGGGTCCCTTTGCGAGCGTTAGCGTTGAACATTATCACGGCCGCTGGATGAAAGCGCACAGGTGCGGCCTGCTGCGTGGAGCCGCCGCGCATTGTCCAGGGAGGGAGAGCGGCGTTGACAGTTTCGGCCGCAACTTTCGCCGAGGGCGCTAGCAGTAGGTGATACTCCAAAGTTCGCGCGCTGTGGTGAGCGCGCATTTTTTGCGTTTCGCGGAGTGCTAGTAGTTCCGAATTCCGTGTGTTCTCCCTCCTGACAGCACAGACATAGCCTGAATAGTTTGTTAGAGTAGCAGTATGCCTAAGAACTGCGGCGTTCGCATGTGCACGTCGAACGCGAAGAAAAATCCCGGCTTGGGATACCATGAATTTCCCTCCAATGCTGAACGCTGATAAGCCTGGCTCACCAACATCGCCAGGCAAGGATCTGGAGGAAAAGGGTGCCCACCGACCGTTCTTCTCTTTACTCGCTGCACTTCACTGAAAATGATTACAAGAAAGCCACCAAACTGCGTATGCTTCTACCAACTGCTATCCCGACGGTGTTCCTAATTACCCGTTGTATATGCAGAAGGCAAGCACTCCAAGGACAAGGACGCGGCCTCGACAGGAAGTAGGAGATGACGCTTTTTTAGCTTCCGCGAATAATAATGCACCAAGTGGCTCATGAGAATCTGCATGAAGATCTCGAGCCCGGAATCGGAGACCAAGAACAGGTCGCTGCACCAGGCGAATATTCCGAGGCAACGTCGAATTGTGGGTTGCCTGCTGCGGGTGTGCGCCAAGGATAGATGAAATGTCTCAAACAGACCTCGATGTTAAGCGGGTAATAGAGGATTCCAAGACAACAAATAATCGCCTACAGAAGAAAATATCTCGTCTCAAGCAATCATTACAGACACTGAAAGCAAGTATGATACAGCGCGTGAACGGCTGACACCTTTCGAAAGCAGTAAAAGAAAGAGGGTACTTTTTTAATTTGCTGAAATCAGCCGACGCAGGCAATAAAACAGGCCAGTTTGTCAAGAACCAAGTGTCAAATGTTGTTTCAATGAAGCCGGAGCAAGTGAATAAATTCTGAGGGAGTGCGTGCTTTGGAAAGCTTGCTCCAACAAGGGTTACGAACACGTGAGGACGAGAGGCCTGTTTAAGTTGCCTTGTCGTGCCACAATTCATAAGTATGTCGGGCACACAACCGGTGAAATAGGCGTCGCATCACCAATAACAGGAAGTCGGAAGGTACTACAGCCCAATTACGTCTCTTCAAGTATTGCATGGTGTTCCAGTAATTGTGTTGCAGGATTTTTAGTTGATAACGAGCAGGGCGCTGTGTTGACTGAAGGCGATACGCCTAATATAGATTTTTCAGTACACACGCTAAGTAGGTATGCGCCTACCTGCTTTCTATAAACTGCTTAGTTGATAAAAATTTCTTTGCTGGGACTCGAATTGAATTTTTTTTACTAGCGCCAGAAGATATGCGCTGATCGTAATTATCGAATGGGTAGATCATTACAATAGAACACATTATATGTAGCCGGCATGCTCTTCAGTACAATAAAATTATAATTACGAAGCTCCTCCCCGTATAAGGCGAACTGGAATTTATCACGATATTTGTCATAAGATTCGGAGTCAAAAACGCTGCTTGTTCTAAACAACAACATCGGCGAAGACAAAATAATTTATATGAATTACCTCTTTAGCTCTTTTAGGGAATTTAGATGTTGAATTTGTTTGTGTGAGTTATGTAAGCAATTGAAATTTCCTGCACACCCCTGTTACATAGCACTTTTGATTCATATTTTGCTTTGGCTTGATTTTATTATTTGCCGTTGACCTCATGCTTGCTATGTTCTTCTGCAAGGCCCAAATCCTTGCGGTGACATTTACGAGTTCACAGCAAAAGATTTATAACGGAAAGCATCTATATGCCAAGACGAGATCGTACAAATTTGCAAGCTGACATGCAATTTTGTCAGTGAGGTGATTAAGCACGCAAAAGTTCGCGAAGAAGTGGAAACCTCTGAAAACTTCCTCATTCAGCCTTCCTCCCACATTCTGTAACCTGTCCAGCATTACGGTGTGGTTCGAACACACTTGAGCACACGAGCCACTTCTGCGATGTTTTTTTTTTTTTTGATGAAGCTGTTGCGACCGTTGCTGGCTAACTGGACGGGAAATATAAATGCAACTGTGCAACGCCTGGTGAGGCTGTCACGCAAGCCCCTCTCCCAAAAAGTTCTTCGCCTTTGAGGGCGACGAGCGCAAACACCTCTGATAGTTGTTTACTGCACCAGTAAACACGAACTGGTAGAAAGCTTCGCTCAAGAAGCGTACTATTGATTTTTGAGGCCACCTAGCATTTTATGCGCAGGCAAGACCACAAAATTTTTCTCATCCCCTTTCGAACAGAATTCACGCAAGACATTTTTTATGTAACAATAACTGCAAAATAAACTAGAATTACCTAAAACCTCATGTATTCACTGCCGTTCTAGTTTACAAACGCAAAATCAAGTCACTGTAGCCATTCAAGCACGTTTTTAACGAGAAGCAAAAAAAAAGGAAGAAGAGTCCCCCGAAAGCATGTGCCAGTACATTTGTGAAAGAACATAACAAAGGTGTAACAAAAAACTGGTCCTACAAAAGGGAAAACCTTGTGATTAACGCTTTAAGTACAAGTGCAGAATTGTCTGCCACAGAGACGGGCATGCTTAGTCAAAGCCACTTCGACTCCTGCAGGAAAGGAAAACCATTTGCCATTATGAGAAAAATGTACTGCCGTAGCGTAGAACAATGCGCTGAGGGGGTGTCGAATTCGGCATGTGCGTATGCAGTACCGCGAGCGCCGCTGAAACATCATACGATTTCGCGCATACACCGCTGTCCAGGCGCTCTCACTATCCTTGACTGGTGGCGCTGCGGCGGCCGCCGAACGAACTAGTCCTCTCCCGCGGTCTCCGGCGCACGCAGCTGGCAGTACCTGTGCGCTTTCATCCAGCGGCCGTGACATTATATTCCGAAAACAGCGTAGGCACGTAAGGGTTTGTCTACATTTATGTTCTACACATGGAGCTGTGTTCCACAGTAACGTTAACGCTTTACGTTTGCTGCTCTCCGACATACCAAAATTGTCTATTTCGACGTATGTATGTGCTGAGATACACTAATTTTCGCAGCAGATTGACCGCATATTGATAACGCACACAGCAGCCATGACGTAACGCCGGCCGTACGTGAAAACTTCAAAGCGCGATAATCTAATTTTTCAGAGAGCTGCTTGGTGCACCGCTTATCTGTCCACGCATCGCTTCTTTCGAGAAAACATCACGTATACAACTGCGAAGGATAGAGGCACCTGCGTCTGGAGAAGCGAGTCATGGAAAGCAGCACAGCGTCGCTCAGTAACATGGCTTCGATATCTCGAGCACGCTTTTAATCACAATGGCAAATAACCTGGAACATGTTGTCGTACAAGCTTCTCTTGGACATTTTACGCTCACACCTCCTTGACACACAAGCATTTCCTTTCACATTTACATCAGATATGCAGTGAGCGTTGCAATCAAAGAAACTTTCGGCGCAATATTAGTTGAGGAGCACTACGCTCATAAAGTAGGTGTATTCACTATAAAAAATTACTTAGCACATACTAGTCCTGGAAACCACTAACCTTCTTAGAATTTGCAGGTAGTAAAATCTGAATCCAGATTCTCATTACTTGCTATTGGATAACGCATGTAAAGATGTCGTACAAAACTGCTATGCAAAAATAATGAACAAATTATTATTGAAGCTACAAGCTACACTGGTTAATAATCATGTGCAGTCATCTACGAAGCACCTGGCAACATAGGAGTGGCCTATTAGTCACATAGTTAAAAACAGGAAGAGGCTAGTAAGTGCAGCGTTTACTAGCGTCGAAAGTCTTCTGGCTAGTAGAAAGCAACTAAGAAGGTAGTCAACTACCCAGGAAGTTAGTAAGTGCATGCATTTACTACCTTTTTACTAACTTTATTTTTAAGAGTGTATGCCTGTAGCCACTGCCGACCATCTAGGTGAGAGCACAAAACTTTGTTGCTGTGCCCTCGTCGACATTGGGGAGCACATTAAACTCTGCTGAAGTTCCACCGCCGAATATCGCAAGAAAATGCTGCATTTTTTTGTCAGCAACTGCATCTCAGGCTCGCCTAACGCTAACACCAGCAGACAATTTCACGACTGCACCCCGCAGAACACAGCGGACGCATTAAGTGTTTCCAGAGCACAAAGCCTTATGTATATCCCCTAATGGCGCATGATGGCGCAAAGATCCACTTTCGGCGCAGCTGTTCCACCACTGCATGATATAGTGCTTTCTAATCGCATGCATCATATCAACCTTTACAAACATGCTGCATTAGAATAAATCAGGACCAGTGGAATCAAATAATGCTAAAACTTTATTAAATTCATCTGTACTAAAGCCTTGTACAGGAACAAACACTGGTCATATCTCTTAAAAAGACTAGAAATACACAACAGCATGACTGGTAAGCATGCTAAGAATAAAATAATTAAAGCTTGTACTTGTGGTAAAAGTCGTAAAAAATCACAGCAATGTATGGCAGTAGACAGGTACTTGTACTTGCAAGCAGGCATTAAAGCATAAAACAGGTAAAATATTAAGTAATCTGTTAAAACGGATATTCCATCATCTGGAACAACGCAAAAATAGTTTATGTGAGTAATACAATGGTATAACAAAAATGAAAGAACAGAGTAAATGGGAGAGTTTGTATGCAATAAATGCAGGAAAAAGAAAAAAAAAGGGGTGAATAATCTCACATCCTGTAAAAAAATGAGAAGCAAGTTTCTTGCAGTTGCCCCCGCCCCCTCAAAAGAAAGGTGGGGAAGGGGTGGAGGGGGAGGAGTGCACCCAGCACTAAGGCACTGCCTCCGAGCTATCCGTCGCTTTCTTCACTTCCACCCCAGGCTCTTCCGCTGGAGTAGCTTTCAAAGGTGATCGGCTTCGTGCCCTGCACAAGACCAAAAGTGTATATTTGAGCAAGGATCAGAATTAAATTGGGGATACATTATTTGTTCATACCTTTATTACTGCTACAGCAGCGCAAAACCAATTAAACAAGCAGGGGCAGTGTTGTTGGGCAGTGACTATCAGAGATGTTTCACTTTCTCAAGGCTTCAGGAGAATTGTTTGTGTGCCTTTCTCCAAGCACCTGTGTAGTCTTTCTACTAGCATTAAGCGGTGGAAATTTGGAAGTTCTGTAAATCTAGATAATAGGATTCTGATAAATACCGCAGACAACATTAAACAAACATAAGGTACACATAACAGTTCATTTTTTAAACAATTTCAGGCTTCAAATGTGCCAGCTATTTAGAACTGAAGGAAGCTCTTGTAGCACAGCATCAGATGATGCTGATTTCAAGAGGTACTAACACACAAAAGCGAAATCAGAAAACAAGCTTTGTGCAACTATAACTTTTTTTGTTCAAAGCAAGGTTGTAGGTATTTGCATTTATAAGCAAATCAGAAAATAGTAATGGGGTTTAGCTAGTATCGAATTATAACATGTGGTAAAATACATCTTAATATTTACCATATTTAATATAGGCCTATATAACCTGGCCCAATATTTTCAAGAGAGATGCTTAAGGTACAGGTGACCGACATATTTCACCATGAAGCACATCTTTATGGCAGTACAAATTCCCCTGAAAATATTGCTTCACAGCACAGCGGTCCTATGCCGCAGTGAAACCACCTCTACAGGCAGGTTACACACACACGTTTCATCTGCTTTGCCCTCAAAATTTTAAAAATACAATTTATTGAAGTGAATTCACATGCTATATGATTTGCACAAGCCCAGCATAAACGATGTTCTACTGTAGAAATTGCATGTAGCGCAAGTTGTCCAAATATTCAGGAATATTGAATATGGTGTGCATTTTTCGAATTGATTATACTTCAAATCAGGAAAAAGTTCTATTCATATTCGAAACTTCCAATATTCACACATTCCTCGTTGTCCTGTTCGTTAAGGTACCTGTGCCGAGTGGTTGCGTGCCAGACTACTGTGCCAATGAGTGGAAGAAGCACTGCTTATCCACATGCTGCAAAATGTTAATTCTGTATTTTGCAGAGCCATAGAAAGCTAGGGTCTCTAGTTAAAACAGTGCAGATTCCACATGGTGACACATACTGAGGCTTTCCACCATGAGTGTACCAATGCTGTTAAAGTTTATCGTTTCTTTTTAATGGCTTTTCAAGGTGTCTGCTGCTGCGTCTCCCATTTCCAAGGTGTACTTTTCCCTGCAAGCTTGCATATGTCCACTGTCACTGTGGACTTTACAGTGGACATATGCAATAAAAGTCCGATGGAAGGAAAGGAGTTGCGGTAATAGTACCATATGTTCATAAATTGATGCATAGGCTAGAAAAGGCTGGCTCTAGATATAGCATTGCCATTCTGTTTTCTGCAAAAATTAAGATAGGCTGCATCTGCCCAGTGGTTGAAAACAAGTTGCTGAACAAGCGGGTAAAGAGAAAGTGCAAAGTCAGCCATGAGAATGGGTACATTGCTTGTGCCGGACAGGTTGCATATGTTATTCCATTATCATAGGGGCGTGAATATGTAGGGCAGACGAAACACTGTGTGAATGTAAAGGAAGCACGAGCTTTCTTCTGAAAATGTAGTGCCACGTCATCTACCAGAGCACTGCAAGTCATGTGGCTGCAGGCCCCTTTTGAAGAAAATGTCATCTTTAAACACCCAAATCAACTGCCAATATAAATTGCTGAGGCCTAGCATATGATGATTAGCAATAAAGCTTGCATCAGCAAATCATCACTCTCTCTTCATGAAAAAAAAATTGCAAGGTATCCATCACAGACCACTTGTTAGTGTTTTCTTGATGTATCTTCAGTACCCTGCACATGTCACGGCAGGTTGAACCATGTCCGTATATATGTTGACGATTCTTAAATAAAATATCACTTGATAGTCAGCGCTGTGTTATCGTTTCCATTTGCCTTACATCCTTGTCTTACATTGAGCTGTAAATATCGTTAGCATGAATACAAACCAACTGGCCGAACTTGCAATTTTACTATGTAAGAGATGTTGGAACATTTTGTATATCTTATACAATAAAACCTCGCTAATTTGTACTATGTTAATGGGATCCCTGGATAACTTGTATAATTTCTACAGTCCTGAATTTTCACAAGGAAGTTGCAGACTACCTGCTCCAATTATCAAGTTAGATAATTGGAGCAGCTAGTCTGCAACCTCCCAGTTGATTTGCATACTTGGTCGCAGCTTCCCAGCTATGGGACAGGAGGTGGTGGCCTTAGAGGCTGCATATTTTGTACTGAAAGCACTTAGGAGATGCCATGTTGGAGCAACTTACTTTGGAAATACCAGGTAGCAATGTGTGCTATCACAGCCTACCCTCATCTTCTTTACAACAGTGCAGTGTGTGTACGTTTTGTAAGATTTGTGCGCCAGTTGGCAAGCGTTGTTCAACTGCTGTGTTTGTCACCGCCTGTGTTTTTCCTGTGAATTGTTTGATTGCCATGCACTCAGGAGATGCCAATGTACAAGAGATTGTTGCTCCAAGAAAACGTTTGTTTAACCGAACAGGCCAGCAAGTCAGCAGTGTCTAATACAGCTCTTCGCCGAAAAGCACCATGTGCCCTTGTCTGCATCCTTCTTTTTTCAAGCAGCCACAGAGTGAAATGGGCTTCTCCGGGACATCGTCACCATTAGCTCATCATCTGCCTTCCAAGACCATATTACTGATCATCTTCAATACTAAAAACTATATGTTCACTGCTTATTGCAAACCTCAATAACCCCCCCCCCCATTATGTAATACCCCTCCAAGAAAGCAGGGCCTTTAAGATAATAAACTGACCAGACCTGATGCTTTCCAACATCATCAAAAATAAGCAGGAGATAACCATCGCCTACAACAAGACGCACTTGCCAAAGCCCATAAGAGAACGCCCTCCTACACAGGCCGATATTGAAGATGCTTTGATTGCTTGGCTGCAGAAAGCAAACGCAGCTCACCTTCCCATGAACGCAGCCATTTTGTGGCAAAAAGCTAACCAGCTGGTGCTGCAGCTTGGCCATGCAGAGTTTAAATGCAGCATTGCATGGTTCTGTGACTTTTAGGAGCATACCAGCTTGACATTTGCAACTGTTTGTGGTGAGAGTGGCAGCGCAGACCAGGGTGTCATCAACGGCTGGAAGCAGCACACCTTGGCTCCCCTACTGGCCAAATACAAAGCAGCGGATGTGTATAATCTTGATGAGGCTGCTCTATTTTATAAAATACTGCCCGCAAAAACATTCACATTGAAGGAGGCAGACATTAACGGGTGGAGACGAAACGAAGACAGGGTTGCTGTCTTGTTCGGTGCGAGTATGTGTGCTGAGAACAAGTTGCCACTGCTTGTTGTTGGCAAGACTGAAAAACCTCGTTGTTTAAAAAATGCGCAACTACCTTATTTACAAACACAATAAGAAAACATAAATGACAGCTGCAATTTTTTACGAATACGTGCGATACTTTGACCGCAAGCCTGCATCCGTGGTACGCAGTGTTTTGTTCACCATTGATAATTTCCCACCATACACAGATGTCAAGAATCTGCAGGCAATGAAACTGGTATTTCTACCTCCTAACACAATGTCACTATCACGGACGATGGGCCAAGGCATCATCCTTCACACTGGGAGGATATATTGCTACGATCTGTTGAAGTGAATGCTCTTGTGCTATGAAATTGGCAAGGAGTTTGCCAGCATTATCCGACGGTGCTTTGAGCATGCCATATCTGTGAAGGAAGCGGCCACCGACATCACCACTAACAGTGCTGTCACCTGTCAGTTTCAGTTTGAGGAGACTCTTTGCACTCGATATGAGGCCTTGCACACCGAGGACGGAAAGTGTAGCTAAATCAGCTCATCCGATTACTCAAACATCGAACACATAGTTCAGACTTGCTGCGCTGACCTCAACAAGATTGTTGCAATGACGTCCAACTCGCCCACCAATAATGATGAAGAAAGCGATGATGAGCCTATGTGAGCCCCCCCTTGGGCAGTAGTGATCGATACACCGAGTGTCATGCATAGCTTCATCAACTGCAACGGCGACGAGGTTGAGATGCTGCACCTGGCCGACTGTCTGAAAGCAGGAAATTTAGCATGGCAAACTACCGAAAGCGTCAGTCTCGCACAGAGGAATTATTT
Source organism: Hyalomma asiaticum (assembly GCA_013339685.2). Taxonomy (NCBI): domain Eukaryota; kingdom Metazoa; phylum Arthropoda; class Arachnida; order Ixodida; family Ixodidae; genus Hyalomma; species Hyalomma asiaticum. The sequence goes on from JABSTT010001728.1 coordinate 72,352, forward strand.
TTAAGTAAGTGGACTTATGACAAAAAAGGTGTGCCTCCTGTGTATCGTGTTGCCCGGCTGATTCGTTAGCTTATGCATCGTTTTGTATAATTGGGAATCCCACTTAATTGGGATATCTTTCTTGGCCTTGGACCTTCAAATTAACGAGGCTTTATTGTAGTTTCTCTTTATTTTTTCTTTTGTAGATATTTCTTCATAGATAGTATTGTTCATTTATAAGTTTTCCTTCTTTTTATTGTCAAATCTTTACTGGACATTCTTTATCATACTTATGACATTTACATTGCAAATAAAATATCATACCCATGACATTTATATTGCTAATAAAATATTTATATGTTAAAAGAGCATTCACTGTTCTTTTCTTTGATATAATAGATAAAAATATAAAATATTAGTGCTGCAGTTCTGTCAGAAAAAAACCTGGCGCAGCCTACTAAAAACAGTTTTTCCCACAGAGTTAATGCGATGATGGTAGAGGAGACAACAGCAACAATGATGGTTTCAAAACATGCTTCACCGTCATCATGCATTTAGTCACGTTTTCAGGAACAATGAGTTATTTCGAGCAAGGATGTCACTGTTTCATTCAACCTTACAGTCAGTTGCATGCGCACGCATGCTTTTTGGAACCCTCAACAAATTTCTAGACAATAACACTGTTCAGACCAATGATGGTTCGGATGGCACAGGTAAAGCTTATTTAGCAATAGAGTGGTGCAGTTTTTGGCGACGACTCCACATTTTGTCACATTAAGTGACAGCTGAACAATGTACACCAAAATCGCTCAAAAGGCACTGCAAACATGGCAATGATTAACAGGAGGAGACACACCAGCCAGTGGATGATACGTACAAATGAAACAGCATGAATTTCAACAAAAAAGGTCAGATAATGACACCTCAATTAACTATGTGGCTTCAGAAAACCTTGCGGACCTCAAATAGATACGCTGTGGGTAATCATTTCACACATGTAGCTTGCCCCGAGTGCTTCATCGCATATTTTTATGAAAAGGTCGAGCCTTGCAAGAAAGAGTCATAGTTATACAGTCGATCGTGGATGTATCAAACCTGGATGTACTGAATTATTGCCTATATCGAACAGTTGAAACAACCCCTACAAAATTCAGTGCTAAAGTATAGAGACGGCACACACGTATATTGAACCACCGTGGACCACCGCATTTGACATATCGAACTGTGACCCGCACCGAACCCCTCAAATGCACTCCTCCTTGCATAAGTGGATCATATTTCAACCACTGTCTGATGTGTTGCAATTCATATTTGTGCATGATGGTGTCGATAATGGGTGTAGCTGCATTGCTTTGGGGGGGTTGCACAGTGCTTTTCAGCCCACTAAATTGTCTGCTGCACCTATTTTAGATAGTAACATGCAGCAGCAACATTTTTCAAAAACGCTGACAGGCAAGGGCACCAACTGAGCTAGATACAAAGTGGCTGTGATTGCGGCAGACTACACTGGTAGAGTCAACCTGCATCAATGTGATGTGCGCATTCCGATGGTTTTCCTCGCACTTCCGCTTGTAGTTTGCAAAAGCATAGCCTTCAAGATCTGGGGCCACGTGATGTCATGTACATCACCCCTACAGTACCGACCTCGACGGCCATGTTTTTGTTAGTCACGGTTTGCATACCTGCCAAGTCTCCCAGATTACCTGGGAGACTTCTGGATATTGACCGTTTCTCCTGGTTGTACGGGTAACTGGTAAACCTCCTGGAAATTCAGTTGTGCCCTGTTTCTATCCACCTAAAAAATTTAAAACTGATTGATTTTAAGTATGTTATAGGCTATACTAGCCGTTGGTATTTCCAACATGATGCATGTGTGTCCACACAAATCCATCCCACAAGTTATCTCGGCTTCAAAATTTGTGTGTCAGTACTGCTTTAAGTGGAAGGCGTCTGTCAAGATAGCACGTGTGACCACCCTCTCCCGCCAGAACCAACGAAAGACGGTCCGAGTGTTTCCTTTCTGCTTGAGAAGCAGGTGCTTGCTCATGGAGCGATGTTATCGCCAACTGTTCGTGTAACGGACACGTGTCAGCTGGGTCATTTCATCTCTGCTTCAGCCACATTCACACGCTTTTTTTCATGTGTAGGACGTACGATGCATAAGCGATGTTATCGATTTGGTCTTTGTACAGAGCGGCGGCTGGAAAAACCCGCTGACAGTGTCCGTGTAATTGCTATCGAAATACCCCTCCCCCCTTCCTTTGAGTAAATCTGCTGGATTCTGTTTCTCCAAGCTGCCAAACTTGGCAGCAATGGGTTTGCTGCAAAGCCATGAATGACATCGTTATCGGGAGGTTAATGTCTTGATATTTTGGTGCTTTGTCTACTTCTTGCATGCGTCCCTCTCGCTCGTGGTCAACCTGTTGGGAAATTAACTTCATTGAACTAAAGATAGATTTCCTCAGATTGAGACGAACGATGACTGGTGCCTTCAGGCCTAGTCAAGTCAAGTTTTGTCATAAAAAATGTTTCCATAAGCGCGCTTTGTGGCGCGAGTTGTGACATCGCATGGGCCTCGTTGCTGACAACGACATTGGATGCCTGAATGAATTTCTTAAGTTGTCAGCATTCCTGGGCGTCCTTTCAAACGGGCTTACAGCAAGCGACTTTATCATCGCCAATGATGATGTGTGAGCCTTTTATGACCGCACCAATCCAAAGATCATAGCTGATGTTGCCAGCGCCGAGGGATCGGACCCGACGAGTGATGAATGTCTACACTGCCGATAAATGGCTTTTTACGATGCTCTGAGAGCTTGCATTGCCGTTTGCAGTCATTGGCTGCTGTTGTGGTGCAATGCAAGGCACTGGATTAGCTGCTCTGTAAGGCCCCAGGATGGCTCAAGGAACTTGATGGCTTACAAGAAGCTTACATATTTCTTTGGTACGAAATAAAATGCAGCTGTTTTCACGCTGACCTGTTGCTTATTGTGGGAAAATCTGTAATAATCTACTGCTTGTTACTATCCTGGGAAACAAAGTTGAGACGTGTGCCATTTTAAGATGAGTTTCAAATAGGCATATTTTGTATTCGAATTACTGATATATCAAACTATTTCGCAATTGTGACTGCATTATGACGGATGGCCCACTTTGTTCACTGATGCAGGTAGCAAGCAAACTCATAGTGTTTCTTTTTTGCCAACTGCTAAACAATCAGGCCCGAACTGCTGAACACGGAAGCAGCGGCTGCTTTGTTGTCTGGTAACCCTCCTCGTGGGTGTTCCCCTGCCATCCGCTTGGTGCAGGACAGTCTACGGGCATTGTGAAGACCTTGTGGAAGAGCTACTTTAGGGCTATCTGAATATTGGGACTAAGCAGGAAACAGTCTTCGAACATTGATTGCAGTAGACCAACAACAACAATACAGTAAAACCTTGTTACAGGAGACACTCAAAGGAACCAGGAAACATGTCCCCTTGTAACCAAGGTCTCTTGTAAAAAAAAATTTCAAAGAACACTGAGGAACTGCACTAGATCACTTTGTTATGATCCTCACAGAAGTTTTTTTAGAGAAATCTACAGAAAATTGCTTAGTGTATACTTTGTTTTTTTAGTGACTGCAGAACTTCTTAACATTTGGAGGTAAAACACTTCTCTTTGAGAGTCTTCCTGTTGCCCACGGTATTTTGAAACATTCTTAGATGTTCGTCAGCTTCCGCAGTAGATGTTTTCTGCCTTGCAACTTCCTCATTATCCTGTACCTCTTCTGATACCTCCTCAAGGGGACATGCACAATTTACTTGTGAGAGGATTGCATGATCTGTAAGCTCTTCAGAGCACAGGGGGTCCATGGGCTGAACATGTCCAGGTTGTGTCTCTTCTGAATAGTGAAGAATTTACTCTAGGGGTCTAAAAAAGTTGCCCTTAGTAACAGAGGTGTCTCTTATAAACATGTCTCTTGCATGAAATGTTAACATGGCAAGCATAGCAAAAACAATCACACCATTTTCAAATGTCTCTTATAACCAAGTGTTTCTTGTAATGGGATTCTACTATAATGATATAATAAAAATAATAACAGTTGCAAGGGTTTTGCACGCCGAAACCACGACAATCATTATAAATCACACTGTAGTACAGGGCTCTGAAAATTTCTACACAAAGCATTCTTTAACCATTCTAAGGTTCTTCAAATCTAAGTACATGTGCCTTTAGCATTTTTCCTTCGCTGTAATGCAACTGTTATGAAGAGGACAGTGCCCGCATCTTTCAGGTCAGCAGCCAAGCACAATAACCACCATGGCAGCTAACACTGATAATCCAGCCTCTCAGTTAATCCAAACAAATTGCAAACTTTTGTTCATCCTGCTTTGCTTTCAATGCACATTTTTAAAAGCTGCTTAATTCACACTACATCACCTGCTTAATCCTGCTATTTCATTCTTTTTGTTTAACGTACTGGAAATATTACATAGCTGCATTTGTGCCTTCGACTGTGTGTAAAACAGCCATAAATAAAGCCCCTTGTCTGCCTGAGCTTGTCCAAGTGATCAAAATCATGAGCAGAAAAAGAAAAGATGGCAGAAATGCACACGATCATATGCCATCTCTGTTTTTTCTATGCTACACCGAGCCATACTTTTATGCTTGTATCTGATAATTTAAAACTTCTGATATTTCAGAAAAATCCTGGAGTCCCAAGTTTCAATCACTAGAAATGTACTCTACAGTATATCATTAAAAGATTGTAAATCCAGAACAGTAGCTTCTTCTCTTTAAACCAAATTAAATGAAAAGCTCATTAGTCTGAAGATGGTAATTTAGTCATTTAGTTTGGTAATTTAGTCATTACCAATTATCATGCAGAAAAGTTAACTGCTCTGTACATCACAAAGTAAGCACTCTCTACAGAACTGAAAATAGGGAAAGACGCTTTAACTCATAGTTTTTTTTCGCTACAGTACAAAAAAACAATGTCAATATTGTTTACAAGAAACATTGTTGTACCATGGATCCAGCTACCGCAACTTGATAAACACCATCGAAGCCGTCATCACAGAAGCCGTATGTCACATGTAAAGCCTAAAGAATCTCAGATACAACAAACTGTTGTAACAAAATGATAAAGCTACCTTGCCCATTCTGCCACCTCGACCTGTTATGGAAACATTGGGCGTTCCCCAGATAGGGAGGGCAATGCTGATGTTATATTCACCAAACACGCAGCCATCAAGAAGAAAAGGTAATAGCTAGAGCTTCCACAAGGAAGTAGTGGTGCCTTTCTTCTCGCTGATCAAGATCACTAGCTATACTCCATTTCAGAAGTTCCCTAGTTCCCTTCAGCACTGTGGAAGTTACAGGGCTGCTCAGACAATACAAATGGGGAAAATTTTTCAAAATGTATCATCGTCGAGGCTGCGTGAGGCTCTGCGGAGCTCCGCCCTCGACGAAAAACCTGGGCAACCCAGCATGCCCGCGAGGCGCCGTCGAGGCAAGCACTTGACGTCCCCTCGTGGGAGGCCTAGGCCCGGCCAGCTAAACCTGCTCGTTTCAAAATAAAGTTCATTTTACCTCCTATCATCCGCATCACATCATCTGCTTGGTGTCTCCATGGCATGTGCACACACACAGAAAACAAACAGATGGCAGCATCCTTCAAAGCGAGTGCCTTCTGATTCAAATATGTGAGGTCCTCACGGTGCATTGTGTGGTCAGTAAGTTCTGAGCTGATGCTTGTTTTCATTAGATTGGTCTCTTGACACTTCGACAGCAAGGAACAAGTGATCCTTTCGCAATGTTTTCAAAAGCCACTTTCAATTTATTGGTGCTGTAGGATTAGCAGGTGTGGCTAATGAAGAGGTGATCTCAATAGTAGTGAGAAAGCATACCTGGTGCTTTGTTCTCAGCATGAGTTTCACCATTTGTTTGATGCTGATGGTACAGTGGACATTGCAAAAAGCATGAAGTCGGATCAGAGTGATCGGTTGGTTCTGTATGGGGGCTTCCTTGTTAATTCATAACCAGAGTTGCTAGCTGTGAAGCGGAACAAAGCTTTTATGCATCAAAAGGACGTAACCTGTGCCAAACAAGCACATATGTATCAACTCTGCCCATTATAAGCCATCACATACGGAACTATGTTTTGCTGCACAAGCATGTGGCTTGCTTACATCCAGTAGCTTTGGTAGTGCTGAACAGTAGTGGAGAGTTGGAATGTAGGTACAAGCCTTACTGGCAGCATCCGTTGCCCTTAATGATCGCTATCTCAAGGAAGAGAAGCAGAACGCTGCTGCATTTAGTACAGCTGCTTTCTCGGATACACATGGTTGTCACTTGACACTCAATCATAAGAAAAACACCAAATTGCGTGGTGCTCCACAGCACAGGCGATGAGAAATATGGAACTACGTCAGTTGTGGAGAGTGCAGTACGATGCGCAAGACTGTTCTAATGAGTGCTCTCTACTCCCCCCACACTGGTAGTGAGGAGGCGAGCATTCAGTCTCCTTTTCTTCCTCCCCCAATTCTAAAATGTGTGTGGGAGACATGCTCGTCCACATTGGCAGCCGCTTTGTCATGCAGGGCATACTTTTAAAAATGTGTTCACAAAAACCATGTGTAACTCACCCATCTGACCATTGGTACCAATAAAAGGTTCAATTTCTCGGCTCAGTCTTCTTCTGCAGCATCACTGATACAGTCGACGAGCGATTTTTCAGACATGCTTAATTATTCTGGCTTTTTCCTCGCACCAGGACATACCCCATTGAGTCACTGTATACACAGCTCAAAGTTTTGGACATTCTAGCGCGGGCTCTTTGATTTTTTGTACTCTCCAAGCATCATGGCTTTTGAGGCATGTTGCCACCATTTTGTTTACTTTCCCCTCCTATAGCCTCGAAACTACTGCCGGCTTTACGTGTTGGTAACTCCATTAATCTGACAATGGATCGAAGCTGCCAGCAGCGTCACTGCTGGCAGTGCTTTCTTGTCCTTTGACTGCCGCCTGCATGATACGCTGCATGTTTCCTGTGTGTTGCCAAGCTTGGCGAGTAGATCAAGTTGTGGTCATACTCCACATGGTACTCCAGAGACATGAAAACCACAGTTTATCGCTCCAGTGGACCTCATTTGACTGAATGGGCTTCAACACTTTCAGGTGTTGTTTGCGGAAATTAAATCAACTTTTTTTAAATTTTTTGCATGCGACGTCAGCTTGGCCAAGTGTGCAATTAATAATGGAGAAGGAATCATCGATGTTATCAGCCTCGAGAGAGCTCTGATCAAGTGGGGCAAGCACATCACCATGCCAATCCAGAAGAAAGCCGCTTTTGTCAAGCTTGAGGAAGGAGGCCTACTGCAGGCCTACTCAACAGTGCGTGGAAGTCAGCGGCACCCACAACGCTACACAACTGTTTCTGCCACGCAGGATTTGTGTTCAGTGGCAAGTTGGCCAGCTTGGGCGAGGGTAGCGTCGTTGAGCAGCTGTCTGGCAGTGAGCAGCTCATTAATAACCTTTACACTGCAGGCACCAAAATGCCCCTGACCGTCTAGTTTTGGAGTTCGCAGACATGGACAGTGAGTTGGAACTGTGTGCTGGGCCCACAGATGAAGAAATCATTCACCAAGTGCTTGAGGTCTGAGAGCAACAACCACCCACATGCAGCAGCAAAGCCGACATAATGACTCTCGCAAAAATTCTGGTGGACCTGCTTGCATAGAATCAAAGCGTGGTTCAGAAAAGTATTTATTACTGTTTTCTGCCCACTAACTCAATAGTAGCCAATAGACTGAGCTTTCAGGAGGCACATTTGCTTTTTTGGACTGCCTGATTTTTATTACTTTTTTGGTCCCTTGAGGGTCCAAAAAATTTATTGTCGACTGTACTTTCTTACATCAAAATCGCAGATAAATTGCTTCATTGTGTAGAGGCAAACAATTCTGTATGGTGTCCTATTAACATCATCTTGTAAAAAACCAAGTACCGTATAAACGCGTGTAGGGGCCACAGTTTCTTTTTTCAAGAAATGAGGACGAATTTTCAGGGTGCGGCCCATACACGTGACGTGCAATATTTTTTTTTTTAATAAGAAGAACGTACCAGTTAGCGAATGAAGAGGGTTTATTGCAGCATATGGCATGTGTGCTTAATCGTCGTCGCTCAACGAGTCCTCAGACTCGGGAGTCCGAGATGGTGTGTTGCGGAGCATCGTCCTCCCACGAGCAGTCATCTTCAGCGCCATCCAAGCTGTTGGATACACCGGTGAATTTAAAGCTTTGGGATACAACGTCCATTGACACCGAGCTCCATGCTCGCAGGATCCAACCAAGAACAATCGCAAGCGGTGGCCTCTTCAGCCGTCCGGTTGGCGTCTGCTCATGGCTGCCGCTTGCCATTAATTGAGTGTATGTAGAGCCCTCGGAATTCAACCTTAAAAGGTCAATTTACGCTGACATCCAATGGCTGCAGCATTTCAGTGAGGCCGCCCAGAATCACGGCCATGTCTGTGCCGACACGGCGCAGCTGTTCCTTCACCTTATCAGTAAGGTGACCAATGAAGCTGTCTAACACTAAGAGTGACCATTTGGTCAAAAACTCTCCCGGTCGATTTTGCCAAACGCATTTCACCCAGTCAAGCACCAAGTCATCATTCATCAACCCCTTTTTTTGGGCTCGCACAATGACTCCCTTGGTGAACACTTCTTTGGGGATCCTCTTCCTTTTCAACACAATGTACGGGGGTAGCTTCCACCCATCCACGGTCACACAAAGCATCACTGTACGGCATTGGTGCTCAGCGCCGGTGGTCTGCACAGCGATGCTCTTATTGCCTTTCAGTTCTACCGTGTAGTTCTCCAGACAGTCAAACCACACAGGAGTTTGATCAGCGTATGCTGTTTGCCACAGTAGATAATTATGTTTATGGCAAAGGCTGATGACATAATTATGAAAATTAACCACCTTGTCGGTGTAGTCTTCTGGCAGCCGCTGGCACAACGTCGTCCTTCGCCGAAAGGAGAGCTCGTTCCTTTTAAGATATCTTCACACCCAGCCAGCACAAGCCTTTAAAGTCCCATCCAGTATGTTCTTCGCACGTGCCAAGGCTAGTGCCTTCACATGCAGCATGACCATTGTGAGTGCAAAACCATCGTTCCGTACTTCAGTCACATAGCGGAACAAGTCTTCTTCCAGTTCCGGAAACTTGCACTGCTTTCCTCGGAAAGCATGCTTTTTGATGTTGGTGTTTTTCAAAGCTTCCTTTTGAGTGCACCATCCTCGAACACACTTTTTGTCAACATCGAATTTTCTGCTGGCGGCACGTTTGCCGTGCTTGAGAGCGAAATCAATCATCTTTAACTTGTTACCAGCCGTGTACCTATTCATGTGCTTGCCCATTGTGCCACAACATAAACGCTCGGTAGAAGACAAGGAAATCTGAGAGAACACGGTGTGAAGAACTCCAGCACATGGTCGGCTGAACTGCACAAGCTGGTGATGCTAATGCCGAATGGATAGTGTGTTTGTATAAAAGTGCGAGATGCCAAGGATAAAATCCCGCTTTAACCTTTAGCTGGTGGGTGTATGAACACCAATAAAAAGGTTAAAATTTTTAGCAAACCTTATGAACACCTCAGCTCGAAAGAAGTTCAACAAAATATTCTAGCGACATACTGTATCTGTAAACTATCATAATGATCGCATTTTTTCTCGCCATCTATCGACAACGCTTAGAAGCTTGCATGCGCGCACGTATTTTGAATGCGTAAGGGTCACCGGAAGTGCGGGTGCGGCCATTACACGGATTTCTTTTTTTTGGGGGGGATATGTGGTTTAGAGGAATGGGGTGTGGCCCGTACATGAGTGCGGCCCTCACACGCGTTTATATGGTACTTCGTTATACCGAGAATTTCATTACATTAAGGGTTGCACAAAAACGACGTCGACCGGTTGCTACAGAGGCTCAACGCCATGCAACCGACCATAAAATTCACTCTGGAGCGAGAAGAAAACGGCAAGCTTCCTTTCCTAGACGTACTCGTACAGCGTTTCGACGGTGGCCTATCCTTCTCCGTTTATCGCAAAATGACCCATACGGGTCGCTACCTCCACTTTGCGTCCTGCCACCCGACTGGACACAAGACCTCTGTCGTATCGTCGTTGGTTCGTAGGGCCACCCGCTTATGCTCCAACAAAGACGAACTGCAGAGAGAACTTATTACGGTATGGCAAGGACTGTGCAATAACAGCTATTCGTCTGCTTTTGTTCGCAGAATTGAAAAACGAATGCTGAATCCTCAGCCAGCCGAGAAACGAACTCTTCAAAAACGGGCCAGCATTCCCTACGTACCAGGTATCAGCGAAGCACTCTCAAGAATATTTTCAAAATATGATTTACGCGTAGTGCATGTGCCATCAAACAAGCTCCGCGGCAAAGTCATCAACGTGAAGGACCACTTAGAAGCAGAAAAGTTCCCGGGTGTAATCTATAAGATCCCGTGCCACGACTGCAATTTCTGCTACATTGGCGAAACAGGAAACTTCATTAGATGACTAAAAGAGCACAAACGCGATGTTCAAAATCACCGCCATGTGTACAACGCACTAGCGGAGCATGTGCACAAGAGTGATCACTCTATCGCTTGGGAGAATGCTGCTGTCATAGCCAAAGAGAAGAATTTTACGAGACTTCTGCTGGAATCTCTGTTGATACAGACGACACCTGATACCGTTAACAGGACAGATGGAAACATGCCTCACATCTATGCCCGTTCATTACGTCACATTCTTCATATTTAACTGGACAACGGCGCTACGTCTGCTGCATTGTGAACAAGGAACCTGTATAGGCTCCGAAACGTCAAAACAACCTTTTTGACTTGGTCAGTGACCGTAAACTTCATTACCACATCATGCTACCTGACCAGACGAGCTTTCATCGAATTCTGGACTATGTACATTAAGGTTTAAGTACAGTTGACTCTCGTTACAAGGAAATTGACAGTGAGCAGAAAAAATTTCTATGAAACAAGAATTTCATTGTTGTGAAATCGAAAAAATATAACTGACTTCAGCTGGTAGAACAAAGAAACTTCTATACATCTGGAGTTTGATGGAGTTGATGCTGAACAGACGTGAACAACAGAAAGACACACCTGACACACCATACCAGTGTGTCTTCCTGTTGTCCGTGTCTGTTCAGCATGCGCTACCATCAAACTCAAGATGCTCTACCAACAACCCCACATAGACACCCTCACTGGTTTTATGCCTCAATCTTGCACGCGTCATCACGGCGGTACTCAAAAGGGTTCGAAAACAGCCAGTACTGAAACCATACCTGCAAGTTTGCAGAAACGGAATCCAGGAGATTTACGTATTTACTCAATTTTATCACGCCCTCGATTGCAATGCGAACTTGGTTCCCGACCAAAAAAAAAATAAGTGCAATGTTGACTGTGATGCACGCCCACGTTTTGTGACACGGAAAAAAAAAGTCCTTAGTAATCAACCTTTTCACGTTCCTAAAAATAAATGCCGTAGTCTCGTAATGAACACACTCGCATAATAAACGGACTGCCAACTTTTTGAACCACTGTAGTTCCTCGAATAGCCGCACAGTGGCTTTCCCACTTCATTTGATCCGCGGTGTCTCGAAGATGTTCGGCGCTGATTCATAACTCCTGCCTCTGGATAAAACTGCCGCATGTTGCCGGGCATAGCCATGTGCAAGCAGTGGTAACATCATTTACTCGCAGTGCTGCATTCCTCCATGCTATCGTAGTTTCCCCAAGCCTCGTGCCGTGTGCTGCCATTCTTGCTGCACAGGCTGGCACAGCTAAGCATGAGCATGATCAGTGCATGGTCTCCAAGATTGCAAAGGTGCAATCTTGGATGTCATGCAGCGCGCACGACTGAGAGGCTCAGGTGGCTCAGGCTCAGCACAGATATGAGGGAGAAATGTGATGATGAGCTGTTTTGCGTGCGGCGATGAGAAACATCTCTTCTCCCGTTACGGCCACCCACCAAAGCTACCAAAAGCTGCTGCGGATGGGCATCTCAGACTGCATAGGCAATGTAGTGGTTGGCTGCAAGACGGCCAAGCACGGAGAGTATCATCGGCTTACACATAATGTGCATCGTGACATTGTTATGCGTGGGACCAGCGGCAACATAAAAGCTACAGAAACTATGCATGCCAAAGACTGCCACGCCGCTAGTTCGTTTTTTGGCCCATGACTGTTCGACAGTGGCCAAAGCTCATAGGAGGTGGCCATTTTGACGCCTACGGCGATATGGTAATGGTGTGGTTTGTTTGCACTCGATTCTAACCCGCATACGATTTTTCGATCTGTTTTATCAGAAAAAGGTTCACGTTAGATTCGAGTAGATACATTACTCAACGAGACGATGCTTGGATTATTAAACAAAAAATTGCCGACTGTGGTGTGTGGGGGGGGGGGGTATTGCAACAGCAATGATATGGAGACTGTTACAGGGTTTTTGCAGTGGCGGTAGTTCTGTACAAATTCCAACTCAATAACATCACCTCCGCATCATATGTTTTACGCACGAGTAAAGGTGAGCTAGCGCTGGGGACGAACATGGCTGAGGCATAGATGAAACGACTCGGTCGTCTCCGCCAAACGAAATGCACATGCAATAACATCGCACTGCATGAGGGGGCTGTATTTGCTTGCGCCTCAAGCAGAGCGGGAAATGCCCAGTCCATCTTTCGTCGGGCGAAGGACTATAAGGGGCACCGGTGGGAGAAGGGCGGTCGTGCCCGCTATCTGGACAAGTTGGAAATGTAGTGGGTCAAAACTATAGGCGCCATTGCTGGATGTTGCATAAAAATGTATGCCTAACTGTTGAAAACTTCTCAACACCTCAGATTTAATGGTTGGTCCCCACACTTCAAGGTTTTTATTTTATGCACACATGCACTCCATGCCAACTACTCTGAAATACAGCTGATCTAGCTCTGTAAGCATGCACATTACACAGCAGCAAACAAACTACAGACTGTACTACCTGCGGCTTGTACTAGGCCCTGCATCTCCAGCTGTCTTTGAGTTGTTGCCCCCAATATTCTTCCGGGTTGCCTTTGGCTTGTTCTTCCTGCAAGTGTTGCCATGATAAAAAAAATGCAAGCTGAAATGTTGCACCAACGTCCTAGGTTCAAGCAATGCACTTTAGTTGTACATTCACAGAGAAGAGTTATCAAGGCAGCCTTCTTTTTTCAGCCAGTAACAGACTTTGAATGACTTACAAGGGAGTCTTACGATTTGCTGCATAATTCTGGAGACCATGGGAGCTTGTGCGGAAATGCACCGCTGCACCTTCTGGCAGCTGCCTGGCTCAGTTCGACAGTACATACAATGCATTCATGTCCCATTCCGCCCACCAGCCTGCTCTTTTGCTCGCTTCAACGGAGTGCTTTTTCAAAATGTGGTACAAGGCACAAGGTGTCACTTCTGCAGTTGCTTTGAAAACTGCAAGAAGACTGAGCACCGATATGCTGACAGCACATCATTTGTACTTGCAGGCTCCCACGCGCTCTGTGCACCTCACCCTTGAAATCTCCAAAGTGCGATGAAGGAGACCCTCTTCGTTGCCGTGCAGGAGGAGTGGGAAGCACTTCATACACACCCCAAGATCGTCACAGCACTTTATAACTCAATGCCAGCTCATGTGGTGCAAGTGACTGCCACCAATAGTTGTTTGACCAAATACTGAAAGTGGTTACCCTTCCTGGATCTCAGTTATAATTTTTGTTTATTTCAATTACAAGAAATGAACCACGCTTATTGATCATTTATCCTGGTTCTTCTCTCTAGCAGTACAATATTCGGTGGTTTACTGCATATCAACAGGAGCACGATATTTGGACCAAGTACCACAAAAAAGGGATCTGGCATAAGATATACAAGACAGAGCACTTAACCCATTGTTGCACGTTGAGCGCATCACACAAGTCTGTTTGATAAGAGTTGACATAATGCACATTTTGCGTAGTGTATCTAGGGAGAAAGCTTAGTGGACGGGTTGCGCCGAGCCATGCTAGTGCAAACAAGGCATTTTCGTTGCAATATTATCGCACAAGGGCACGGGCACTTTTTCAGTGACACAATGTGACACAAGCACGCCGATGAAGCGAGTGAAAGAGCAGGCTGGTGGGTGGAATGGGACAAGTGTGCACAGTACACACTGTCTAATTCGAGCAGCCACCATAAGCCACATCAGTGCAGTTCCACACGGCCTCCCATGGTCTCCAGAATTACAGACTCAACTGCACAGTTAGTGCTGATGACTGCGACGACGCAAACTGCACCATGTCACTTTGGTGGAACACAATCTCTTTTTGCATCACACATTTGTGGCGCTTTGCGCTTGGTGTTCTCTCAGAATAGTTTGAATTAATCCGTTCACTTCCAAAGCCGATGAACTGCCGGCCGCCTATGCTAAGGCCAAACTGCAATAAGCCAGTGATTCGCTGGCCTCTAGATAAAGTATTGTTTCTAAAAGACCCCAGTAGAAGGCGCTTTTCTCAACACTCATGCTGGGTGGTCTCTTCTTTTTTACACCAGATGGATATAGTTGTCCGCTATTTTTGAACTCTGTTTAAAAAAAAAAAGCTTCCCAGCTTAGATTTCACTGTCGAATCATCCGCTGTGCCAGGAGCATGGCTTCGTGAAGGAGGCACGGTCTCATGTGTGAGGACATTCTCAAGGGCATCTTTCAAAGTCGTAATGACAGTGAATGTATTGTTGAGTTGGAATTTATCTGTGACCAAAGAAGTAGTGGCGATGATAGTGACAAGGAGAACAGCAGTGATTCTGAAAACAGTGTCTGCAGATATCAAGCCCGTCTGCTTCAAGACATTTCCACAATCACAAGACACTATGAGTGCACTGCTTCTGAGAGACATTAACAAATAAAATAAAAGAAAAAGTGTTAAAATCAGATTGTGATACCCGAGTTATGGAGGTTTCCTTACAACGCTGCACATGGCAGTCTGTGGTGGCAAAAAAATGTGCAGTACAGTTTGCGAAATTGGCCGCTGATGCTGCGGAAGCGAATGGGTTAATGGGGAAATGGGTCTTTAGACCAAAAAAAGAAAAAAATCATTTAAAAATTGATTTTCTGAAAATAGCATTTTTAAAACACACATCCAGCTTTCTCTTTATCTGACAGGTTTGACTTTTTTGCATGTGTCAGCGTTAAAATTTCACATTTTTAATAAAATACTGACTCAATCATAAAAGTGCTCTGATTGCTGCGAGTTGTACTTTCTGCTATCAGTCCATATGTAATGTGCATATTTTTTGCAAGGCTATTGCCTATTGTCAAAAGAAAAAAAGGAGGTTGTTTTCCTCATTGTATAATGAAATAACCATGGGTGTGCAAACACTGAAACATAATCCTGAATCGAATTCAAAGAGAATAGTGCCTAGTAGTGGTCAAAAATTTGAATATGAAATACCAAAGGTTTCATCTGAAATTTAGAGAATGAACAAGTCGATTGCAGACTGAAAAACACCTCCTTGTGTAGGTTTTCAGGTTACCAACGTAATGCAAGAAAACACGGCATTCAGAATGTTTGTTTTCATATATAATATCTATGTATGTTCAAATGTACACGTAAGTTGGTTTCCAGCAACAAAAATACGGTACAATAGCTGTAAGAAAACATCACTGTGGGCAGAAGCATTGCATCAGTGGGCAGAAGGCAGAGGGCTCCAGTAAGTTGTTGATCTCCTCAAAGGCAGAAAATTTTTAGAACTGCTGTATTTGTAATCTTCCTTTTTTGCAATTGGGTTAGGGCTGTTTACCAGGAGAATTATGGCAGTGTCTATAAAACAGGGAGGGCTGGTCAGAAATCAACAACCTGCTGGGCAAATCAGCAGTGTGCAGGTATGGACATCCAACGCACTTTAGACAGCAATGAAGACAACATATCTTGTTTTTCATAGCAATTTCATGGCAATAAAGTGCTGCCTTAGAGTGGCAATAATGAAAGTAATGTTTCATGACACGAGGACAAGGTTCACTGGTTTCATCTCTTTCTTTCTAAACAATTGCATGCGCATGTAATTTCTATGTAAAATGTGGGGATTTAAGGACGGTCACAGACAATATAAATTAATAAATAAATAAACAAACAAACAAGTAGGCTTGTTGAAAAGAAAGTGCAAACCATAATACACACTCATTGCCAATTGGAAGAATACAATCGATGCTGTTGTTCTTGATGTTCCAAACCTTGTTCGGCACCTGGTGCCAGTCAAGTGTTGTTGGAAACTGGTACGAGTCAATCAACTGCAAAATGCAAGTAACACACAGACACAAAAAAGATTAAGCAAACAGAAAACTAGACAGCACGAAAGCAACAATACACAAGATCAAAAGCAATGTGAATTTAAACAGGCTATCTACAGTCGAACCCAGTTACATCAAACAGCATGATTTTTCTTTGTTATATAATGTTTTTCAATATGGCTGAACTTGCATTTAACAAACTCCAGCACATTGTTCATTATAAAAATGTAAAATCTGCTGTGGTAGCTTAGTGGCTAGGGCGTTGGCTTGCAAAACTCAAGGTCACGTAATCATATCCCAGCCATGCTGGCTCCATCTCTATGGCAGCAAAATGCACAAGAGACTCGTGTACTTAGGTTTAGGTGTGTGTTAAAGAACCCTAGGTGGTCAGAATTACTCCACAGCCCTCCACTACAGGGTGCACTACACAATCAAAGCTGGTTTGGCACCCCTACAAATTTTTAAGATATTGTAGAGTGTATTTAGTGCAGTGTAGAGTGTATTTTGTAGAGCTATTTAGTGTGTATTTAGGTTATGAATATTCCAGGTAATTTTTATTTCATATTGTCGATTTATATTTCCCAAGCGAAAAATAACACATAATGCTATAACTTTCTAGCAGGCACATAAATGAATAAAAGTTTGTTTGCAGTGATCAATAAACGCAGCCAAACCATAATTCATTATCATCATCATTATCAGCCTATTTTAGGTCCCCTTCAGGACGAAGGCCTCTCCCAATGATTTCAAATCCACCCTATCCTGAGCGAGTAGGATCCACTTCATACCCGCAAACTTACTAATTTCACCGCTCCATCTAACCTTTTGCCTGCCTCTGTTGCATTTCCCCTCTCATGTTATCCAATTCAATCACACTTACTGTCTCATGACATGTCCTGCCCAGGTCCACTTCTTTCTTTCAATTGACACAATAATATCAGCTACTCCCTGTCTGTTCCCTGATCCATTCCGCTCGTTTTTATCTCTTAAGTGTTACACCTATCATATTTCTTTCCATTGCACGTTGTGTGCCCCCTAGTTTCATCTCAAGTTTTTTCATTATCCTCCACGTTCCTGCACCATACATTAGTACTGGGAGAATGCAGTGATTGAATACTTTTCGCTTTAGTGACAGTGGCAAGTTTCCAGTCATGATTTTGTAATGCTTTCCGAATGCACTCCCGCCCATCCTTATTCTACGGAGAATTTCTTCTTCATGGGTAGGTGTTCCTATTAGAAACTGCTCCTGGTATACGTATTAGTTCACACATTCTAAGGGTTCACTGTTAATTTTAAATTCCTGTTCTTTATCTAGGCTATTGAACAGGCCTAGCTATTGAATAGCCTAGCTAAAACATAATTATACATCACAAATTCAGTGCAATCAACAATTTACCTCATTATATCTAAACTTGCATGACAATTTGGACATTTATGTAAATTACAGTAACAGACAGACTATTTTTTGCACGGACAGGCACGCAAAAATGTCATAAGAGCAGTAAGAAAAGGAAGTAACTAACATTTAAAAATTATATTTTGTTGAACAAATGAGCCAATGAGTACGGTTATGGTTTCATGCCACGCCAACAGGGGTTTTTTTTCACAGTAGTCGTATGGCATGTGGAAAGCCAAGAGCAATGCAGGTTCATTGCGCTAGAGTAATCGACCTAAGCCAGGATATGCCCACTCTGTCTCTGCAGTTTGCCATCAAAACCTCTTGTATTGCCAAGTGTGGCCCGACACTGAATGCTATGTTCACAAAGCTAAACTGTGTGCTCTCCACCCAGTCCAATAAATGCGCAACAACAAAACCATAAGCTTGAGCGCAACCACACGTCAAGCAAACAAAGAAGGTCGGTTTAAAAGTTGCATGGATGTGAGGCAGCAACTGAATTATGGCACCTTTGTTCATGGCCACATTTTGCTTTGTGATGCAGTACGTGTTGCTAATTCCATGTGCCACTAGGCACACCTTGAAGGGAAGTGAAAACCCACATGATTATACAGAGTTGGTAACGGTGCCAAGGGTGGTTTCAAGCAGCTCCAAAATATCACTTAAATTGTTACTTAAATCCAGAACTTTGTTGTAACATGAAGGTCACATGCACCACACTTGCACTCTATGACAACATAACTGTTTGCTTTCCGGACAAGAAACATAGGTAACGTGTGCAGCACGTTTGGTGTGGACACAGGGACGCATTTGGCGAGGAGTGCACGCTACCAACAAGCGGCCAGAAGAAAAGCTCTTCTTTCCTCCCTACTTTACTCTGGCTGTCTACAATACACTGCGGCCACAGACTTTCTTTTTCTCTCCCCGTGTTGGTTGCTTGTCCACTCCATATCTTCTTTTCTTTCGTGTTACCCTTGTCGCTTCCTCTTCAACCAGTGCACCACCATTGAGAAACATGCTTATGCCACCCTGCTTGTCCCCAAGGCTTTTTGGTAGTTACATTATACCCAGCTGTCCATCTAGCACAGAAAGGAAGGGATGCTCCAGCCTGATTTTTTCTACTTTTCTATGAGAACAAGCACAATATGACGACATTTCATGGCATTCAAAATAGATGCGATCAAGCTTGTGGAGGAACGTGCAAACACGGCAGCACTGTGCGTGCTTGGAGAGTGAGAAGAGCATTCACTAGTGGCAATGCAAGATAGCATCAATATCACACAGTAGCAATCAGGAGGAAAGTTTGTTCTGAGGCTGGACCACTGCATACACAGAGCTCAAGATAAAGGTTGGTGAGCATCCAAGAGCTATGTTCAAGATATCTACTGGGGCCAGACAATAGCACTGAAATGAAAGCTGTAGAGATAGCATGTCTATTTCAACATATGAGCACACAGTTCACAATTTTGCACAATTTATAAACAAGGCTCTCGTGCGGGAGCCGAAATTTTAAAGGGGCCCTGCAACACTTACTGAACAAAGTCAGAAAACGCTGGCGACCAATCGTAGAGCCAAATACTCTTGAGACAAAATTAAAGGAATGCACATACCAGGGAATTCACAACTTAGTTTCATACACAGAAAGGACCCGCTCTACTTTCAACAAATGATGTCGGCGGGGGCACCTTTTAATTCACTAGAGGCAGAAATAGCATTGGCTGGTGTCATGACCGCAGAAAGGTCATCTTCTACTTTTTGTTTGTTTTCAATTTACCAATAAAGACAATGCATGTAGCACCTCTCTTAAAGAGCAACGAACAAAGTCAAGAGACACAGTCGGTGACCCCAGTGACATGATCTGTTGGAAAGAAGAGCGGGCACTTTCCAGCTGTGTTTTGAAACCAAATTGTGAGTTCAGTGGTGCCTACAATGCAATATTTGGCGCATATGTTCACAGGAGCCTCCACAAATGAACGGCCCCATTTTCTGACTTTGTTCGAAAAATTCTGCAGGGCTTCTTTAATCCATCTTTTAAGCCATTTTGATTGGTGTCTGAATATTTTCCTTTCAAATGCTGCCAATGCAGTCGGAATGTAACCCAGTAAATCACTATCAATAGATCTTGTTGTTGGGCTAGTTGGTAGAACATATCTAAACCTTATTTTGAGCGCAACCACACGACACACCCACACACACACACACCCACACACCGTGGTTGATGCCTTGGTGTGTGGGTGTGTGTGTGTGTGGGTGTGTCGTGTGGTTGCGCTCAAAATAAGGTTTAGACACTATCAATATGTTTCAGAGTTTTTGATAAAAGTGCAAAATCTCTTAATACTACTGTACATTACCTTCACCTATCCATGAATTCGCTGGGCGGTCAGAAATCTTCAACTATATGAATGTTGTGCTACATTGCTCACTGCAATCTAGACAATGCCTGCAACTCGCAAGTCAAAGCCATAACTACTGCTCTCTCCAATCCCTCAACCTGTGCTTGACTGCTGACCCGGAAGGCATGGGTTCAATCCCAGTTGCATTCATCGCATTTTTTATGCAGTGGTAGAGGTCCATGTACTATGCACTGTTAGTGCACATCAGAGCAGCACAGGAGGTCAAAATTGCCTGAGCCCTCCACTACAGCGTGCTTCACAATCATATTGTGGTTTTGGCACATGAAAGATCATCATATATTATTAATCACCCAACCTGTGCTGTGGCAACTACTTCTAGGTATAGATCCTGCTGCCTACCACTTTGATTGACAAATCCTCAGAAGAAGGTTGTCCTAAATAGAAGTTTGAACAGCCTAGCACCACGGGGAAGTTTGCATTTAGGCAAGTTGTAACAAACCTGATTCAACTCATTGGCTGGGTCAAGCCACTCTGCAACGGCCGCTTCATCATCGAGGATCATCTGAAAAGAGTCGAAGAAAACCCAGAGCCTGTCAAATGTCTGCTACTCCTGCGCACTGCTGCTTCAAGCACCAATGGCACCTAGTTGCCCATCAAGAGTGGTCAGGACAAGGAGAACTATGAAAAAGAAAGAAAAAATTATTGCTTCGACATACTGGTGTGCAGCCATAAGCTTGAAATGTGGCACACATGATAAAGTGTTTAAATTCGGACTACGTCCTTCAAATCCTGGCTGCACAGTGATAAATTATACAGCTAAACCTCAATATAACAAAGTATTTGGCTTTTTACATGATATCCATAGAACACCACATATTTTTACCTCTGTATACCAAAGCATTTTTTATCCACAACTTTGTTCTAACAAATTTTCAGTGCTGGTGCACTGAAAGAAGACCAACCCAACAAATTGGAACTTCTGCTAGTGCCAGTTCAGTGAGCTGCACGTAATTTTTGTGAGCGAATCTTTCAAATTGTACGCCGCGTGACAAAGCAGCTACCGGCGCAGCACAATGCCTCTCCTGTTCAGGATAGGGGGCAGCAGGTATTTAAATACTTGCCTCCCCGCCACCCAAGCAGAGAACATGCAAGAGAACAACCAGAACAGCCTCGCACATCGTACTGTGTGCCTTGCGCACTCCACAACAGACATGGTTCTGTCTTTCGTGCCACCCGTGCCGCGGTCCAGCGCCCGAATTGGTGTTTTTGTTATCGCCGAGCGCTGTAAGCATGTGTAGCCATGGAAGCAGTAATACTAATATTGGTGGGCTCTCATTTATCTCGCAAAAGATAGATCATCCAGGAAACGCGTGTCGCCCACAAGGCTGCTATCTAGCTAGCGATTCTGATCTGTGAGGAAAGAGGTGTCCCTGCTTCTTTGTGAAATCGTTGTGAATTCTTCTTCATGATAGCTAGTGCAGTTCTGTGACCATGATGACAGCAGCGTCACTCTCTCCATCATAACAAACACCTAAAGTATTTCACAAAAAATCGCAGTCACAGAACGAACACGATAGCTTTGCTTATCACTTTTCACCACAGTGTGTTTTATCTGCATATCTTTAGCTTTACATGTGACATATGGCTGCTGTGATGAGGGCTTCAATGGCACGGTAAGTCTGGTCACGGATCCTTGGTGCAACATATTTATTTTTGTAAACGTCATTGAAATGAATTTTCTTTTTTGTTGCTGTTATTAAAGCGTTCTCACAGTGCATATGTCTGTAAATAAGTAGACTTTGATGACAATACATAGCATTAAAGGTTGAATTTCAATTTAATGCAGTTTTGATTAACAATATGAATTGCTGATTTTACTGACATTATGTTGAGGTTTAAACGTATTTTATATTTCGGTACACTGCCAACCTAATATATAAGATCAAAGTGTGAAAGACGGTTAAACCAAGTACATCAATAATAAATTGCAGTATGGTAGCTGTGCTAGATGTAGTAATGCCCATCTCAACAAAGATACATGGAATACAGAAATGACAGTAGAATACACATGTAATACAATGATGAAAGGCAGCAGTGAAGTCATTTCGACACCTGCAATCAGCTAAGCCAGTCACTGAATGAAGATAATGCTCGCAGTGATGATGACTAGATATTGGTGAAGAAGATGAAGGATGCACATTATGCTCACAATATAAAAAACTGCAAAGGTACACTAAATACGTACCAGTGGCTCAAAGTACAAGATATGCTACACACAGCAATATAAACACAATAAATTAACATGACAAAACAAGGGATTTCTATGTCACCAGGAAAATTGCATGCATTTTTAATTTATTTTGGGTTGTACATAAAATAGATATATCGAATTCCACCACCCCAGACCATGTGCACTCTGTTGACAGATGGCGAGCTTTCCTGCAACGCTCTCAAAGATAGTGGTGGCGCGTGATGGGCGTTCCCGACTGCTGCGCACTAGAACTGCACACATCGATCGCGCCGAGGGCGCCATTTGAATGTAGCGCCATACGCATGAGGCGCCTTGGCTAATTTGGCAACATCAGCAATGCATTGCATTTGCCGCACTGACTCTTCCATGCCACTGCCAGTGCTGTCGTTGTTATAAGGAGCCCAGCCTCAAGTTTGCGCAGCGCCGTCTGCCACTGAAGCAGAGAAAGGTAGAACTGCCGGTCGCTCGGACGGTCACTCGCACATGTGTTCTGCATTGCGCGAGCGCGGAAACATGTTTCTGAAGGCTCTTATCTCGTGTTTCCCACCCGGTCGCTGCAGCTTTGTCAGTATGGAAAGCAGGCACACAACACAGATGCTTTGCGAACTGACCAGCAGCTTAGAAAAAAAGGAATAGCTGAGAACTGGCCATGAAAACGTACCATTTCCCTGGCAGAGATGGCCAGCGTCGATTATGGGAGATCGCTAGATGATGTGTTGCTTGCACGCATGGTATCATGATGTTATTTTTTGTAACATAAGGTACCTTCAATAATTAACATGGAGAAGCGCGTTGGCCAAGCTTATCTTAACAGAAACTGCGTATGTCAAGCGAAAGTGTATGCAGTATAAATATTCGCCTTATATTTCGAACAGTGTTCGCTGGCCAGGCCACTTACCATTTTTTGATGTGACAGCAGTGCTACACGCTGGCTCCATGCATTACAGTTATTATGGTTATAAAATACCATGAGTACAGGTGCTGTTTTGCTTAACTTGTGGAGATAAGTTTTTAGTCGCTGCTCGGTAGAAAATTTGAGGTAGGTGTATGTTCACTGAGCGCATCTACGTTGGCCATGGAAGCAGCTGTGCCACTGGCGGTATGTAGCTGCCGCTTTGGCTAGGTAGTAGCTGTAGAGAGAAGCAAGGTGGCGATAAAAAGAGCAAAGATATCTTGAGGTCTGATAATGTTTTTATCACCAAAATTACATTGTAATGGGAAATCCAGACGATTGAAGGGGGCATTTCATAGTGTTGACCAACTGGGCTTTTAAAACAAACAAAGCGCCATTATAGCAAGCACACACACTCTGAAATAAATTATTTTACTGCAAGGAACATCCGTGGTCGCAGTGAGCACTAGAGATTATCGTCCCGCATTGTAATGCTGACTAAGTCAGCTTCAAACATAGGAAAACAGCACAATTTGACGATGAGATATCACTACCTCCCGAGGCGAAACTTGTATGCGGCTGTCAGCATTGCATATTGTAATGCAGCAGTGACTCGACAAGGTAGATGTGAGTACAAACTGTTAATATTAATCACATAATGAACTTGAAGTCTGTTGTGGCCTGCAAGTGATAGAATTTCGGGCCAACACACATGACAATGCAATTTCTTGCGCCAACAGCTTAGAGCGAACACCAATTCACGATGAGTTTTCCCGTCGTATAATTGCAGAAACTGAAGGCTCTTTAGTTTCACATCGGCAACGTCGTGATTCACTTTCGACACGATCTTGTGGCAGCGCGAAAATGTTTTTTCAGTGCCCCAAACTTGGCAGAAGCTGTGATGCAATGGACACATGATGCAGCATATGCAGCCACTGAGCGCGTGTGATTTGTGCGAGGTGCCTTAGGCGGCGTTGGAACACGCTAGCACACGCAAAAAGTGGGCGTACTCACAGGAGGCAAGGGCGAGAAGAGAGCAAAACGACTACAAATCATACCAGCTGCCAAAACGGCGCTTTCGGAAACGTGCCGCAGTGCCCTCTGTCCCAGCTTGGGAGGCCTATCGTGTGATCGGTTTCTCGGAGCGCTTTGTCGGTGCTCAGCCACAAAGCATGTGCATTGAAGACTTCATTAGCGGTGGCACCGGAACAACGGCGAAGTCGACGGATGTGGAGAACCCCTAACCAATAGAATTGCCTAACTAAAAATTATGTTGCCACCATGAACTCTAAAACTTCCTTCTACTCCATGTTGATTTTTCTTTTGTATATTCCTTTTTACTACTGTACTTGATACCTGTAAATATGTCGTTACCAATCGTGTACTATGTAACCCCCCTCTGTAACGCCCTAAGGCACTGAGGGTACTGTGATAAATAAGTTACTGCTGAGCAGCCAAACGAAGACACTGCCAAAGTTGATCCTGAAAGTGCCGACGTTGCCCTGCTTCAGTCTTCAACCGAGGCTGTAGCTGCACTGGCTCTTGTACACCGCTACTGCACTGAAATATAAGACACCGGCCTATCGCTTGTGGTGCGCTTAGAGTATGTTGAGGACACCGTGGTTAAGCATGTGGTTGCCAATAAGAAGCAGGCTACACTGCTGCAGTACTTTCAGCCAAATGAATAAATACTTTGATTGAAGCTGCGAGTGAGTATTTACCATATTTACTAGATTCCACCGCGCACTCGACGCTCGATTCTAACGCGCACTTGTCTCCCGCGACCAAAAAAAAGTGAGATCGGTTGTAATGCGCTGTCATTTTTCGTGACACAGAAAAAAATGCCCTTAGTAATCAACCTTCTCACACTCATAAAAACAAATCCCGTACTCGCGTAATGAACGAACTCGTGTATTAAACGCACCGCCAACTTTGAACCCCGCAGTCCCTCAAACGGCCGTACTATGGCTTTCCTGCTTCACTCGATCTGTGGTGTCTTGAAGACATTTGGTGCGCCAATTCACAACTCCGGCATCCCGATAAAACTGTCATACATTTCCGGGCGTAGCTGCGTGCAAGCGGCGATAACATCATTTACTCGCAGTGCTGTATTCCACCGTGTTATCGCAGTTCCCTCACGCCTGCGGCAGCGTGCTGCCATGCGTGCTGCGCGGGCTGGCGGAGATGAGCCTAAGCATGGTCGGGGCGTGGTCTCCGAGATTGCCGCGATGCAATCACGGACATCATGCAGCGTGCACGGCTGAGAGGCTCAGGTGGCTCAGGCTCAGCACAGATATGAGGGAGCAATGCGATGGTGAGCCGTTTTGCGCGCGGTGATGGGGAACATCTCCCGTTACGGCTACCCGCGAAACACTACCAAAAGCTGGTGTGGCTTGGCATCTTAGAGATTGCATCGGTGACGTAGCGACTTCGGTTGGCTGCAAGAGTGCCAAGCCGGCACGGCGAGTATCATCGGCCTACGCATCATGTGCGTCGTGGCATCGTACAGTGCGGGACCGGTGGCAACATAGAAGCTACTGCAACTATGCGCGCCAAAGATTGCCGCACCGCTAGTTCGGTTTTTAGCTGGTGACCGTTCGACAGCACCCGAACCTTGTCGGCAGTGGCCATTTTTATGCCGATAGTGATACGGTAAAGGGGTCGTTCGTACTCGATTCTAACGCGCATACAATTTTTGGACCCATTTTATCGGAAAAACTGTGCGCATTAAATTCGAGTAAATACGTTACTACGTCACTATTGGTTCATTGATTGATTCATACAAGTTTTTATGCGTTTTTCACATGATTTTATACATTGAATTCGGGTTATACCGAACTATTTCTAATCACCACGCTGTTCAATGTATCGAGGCTTACTCTACTTAATGGGTGAAGTTTATCCCAATGTCTTGTAGCTGTTGGAAGGTATGAATATTTTACGTAGTTAGATTAATGCATTTATTCACTGAGAGAGTGTTTGTCATATGTACTTCTTGAAGTTCCAGTAGTATATCTGGTTTTTCTAAAGAAGAAGCACATGAATGCCTACAATATATCTAAACATATCTAGCTGTACCATATACTTGTGAACAGATCTGCATTTCAACATAAGTCCAAGTTTAGCTCTTTCAACATTGCTCTGTTAAAGCACTTCCAAAAGCTCTCCTGTGGTACTGATTGCACGTGCCATATACGCTGTATGCATACACAGCACATAGTACATTGGAATCTCCTATCAGAATCTGAAAGACTCCATATTGCTCAAATTTCTACAATTCGGATTGTGCAAAAGCTGCTCTTCACAGGAAGCATAATTCCAACAACCTTCTGTAAAGGTAACGAAATATGGCAGGACCTTAAAATGGTCCCGAAAAATCTAAATTTAATAATTACTTCAATTAAACACATGCATCCCCTACAGCCTGTATTCTCAAACACGCTAGTACAAAGGAGCTCTGCCATGCTCCCCACAGTTTCCAAGAGTCACCCACATGTATTCCACTCATCAGTGCCCTATTTGTGCAGCAGTAAGCAAAAGGAAGGGGGGGAGGGGTATAAAGACTATTTTTTACGTGCATTTCCAATAAGCTGTGGACCTTCCTTTATTCAATGAATCAATGTGTTACTGTTTCACTCAAGGTCGTTCGCATGGCAGCTGCTTCAAAGGGTGTAAATAGTATTTGGGTTTGAAGAGGACAGCCCTAAAGGGTCGAATAACTGCAAAGCGAACAGCTTGAGCACTTATCAAGTGTTTGAAGAAGAAAAGAAAACTTAACAGCTTAACCATGCCTTCTGAAAAACAAAGGAAGAGAACAGAACTCTGACTGGTGCATTTTGAGCACACAGCTACTGCAATGAACCAATCATAACCATTTCATAGCTTCTTATCCAATAAAATTTTAAACATAGGCTAGCTGCTCTATTCACGTAACAGTGCAAGATATGTGCTCTCTCAGTGAGGACACTTTTGAGGTATGATTGGCCAGAGTGGCCAGCAGCTGTTGCTGTGTGAGAAACCCAACTTCAGTAACAGAAGGTCGCGTGTATGACACGATGCTTTAGACCAGCTGTAGAATGTGCATGAAACAGGCACTTTCATTCTCCTTTGCTGACCTATTTTTGCCATGCTGCTCAATTATTTCACACTGCCCATGAAACAAGTTGCTATAGCAACAGGAGATCAAAACATTTTCTGTCTTGAAACTTTGTCCACAAGGCTACAGCAATGCCACAATGTACCACCAAAGCTCACTTAGAAGAGCTCGAGTAGGGGTGTGCAAACATGTGCTTGTTTCATATTTTGCCTGTTTTGCAAGCTTTGATTTTTTTTCTTGGAAAAAGCAATCTGGCACATTTCTACAAGAAAGAAATGTTTGATTTTGAGGCTATTTGAAGTGTCTTATTACATTATTACAGACATGTAAGTGATATATGTTGTAATTAAAAAGCTTACCAATAAACACAATTGGGTACGTAACAGTTAGAGACTGGAAAAAGTACTACTGTCTGAAAGTACATACAAGTACCATGATTATCCTCTTGGTACAACTTCAGAAGAATTCCTGTTTTTTTCTTTTCTTAATCTTAACCTGATTTAACTGACACCCCTGGTATACCTTATACCATGCTCCATGAGCAGTAGGAGAGGGCTCTTGCTTCCCACAGGCATGCCCCCTTATCGCTTAAAGGGGCACTGACACCAAAATTTCGCTGCTAAGATAGCATGCAGGATCGATTTTCATGGACATGCACATGTCGTCTACCAAATCTCAATGGCGAACACAGCTCTGAAGGTAATTTAAATGAATATTGAAGTTTGCAGGTGAAATCCAGCGCTATACGCCGTACATCGCAACATCGACAATAGCAAAGGTGACCTGAAGGGGACCCCCAACCTCCGCGACGTCACCACAGCAGCCGAGCTGTGACAGTGCAGCTGGCAAAGATGACGTCATAGCCGCCATTGCTTATTCTCTGTGGCTGCATTAGTAGACTGCCAGCAATGCTAGACCTCAAGAAAATAGTTGCCACCCAACAACGATGACAGCAACAGCGACAACACGCAGGACGTGCGACAGGCGAAAGAAAACGAGCACACGTCGGTTGTTGTGTGGAAGTGCGTCACAGTTATGTCTGCTCACGAGGTCAAACTCATTTACCCCATTGCGAGCGCTAGATGGTGCCAGTTACATCGGGTGCCTTGTCATTTTTTTGAGCTCTCCCAAACCAAAACTGAAACTAGTGGGTAATAAAGAGGCGCAAATAATTATCTGACGCATGCTAGAGGAACTGATGTGCTGTGTTAAAGCTAACAGATCCCCAGCTACGCATTGCAGCAAAAAAACATCAGACGAAAATTTTCGTGTCAGCGTCCCTTCAAATCCCTCAAACCTGAATGCACCTGTTCCTTACACGTGGGTAACAAGCTTTGGCATACACAAACATAGCTAGGGAGTGTTATAGCGGCTACAACACAAACTAGCTGCTTTCTATTATGTAAAATGTGCTCCTTTCAAGAGCTAAGACAAAATGAGAAATCAGAAAAGAGGCTTATCTAAGCATCACTTCCTTTTGTCTGAATTAATCTTGCAGCAGATGGTAATAAGTATCAAATACGTTCAAACCCACTCTAAAACATAAAAAATGGATCTGTCAGAACGGAGGCGATATCCACATTTCACCATGAAGTGTGGCTTCATGGCCCTGTGAATTTCCCCCGAAAACATGGTTTCACAGCATAGGTGTTTTATGCTGCACTAAAGCTGTCTTTTCAGGCAGTTTACATGAAGAAAAGTCATGCAAGCATGGAACTGGGAAAAACATGCCGGAGGCTCATGGAACACCCAGGTGGACCCATGGAAGCTCCGAATTCTATGAAACCCACTTTGAGAAAACCGTGCAATTGCCTGGCAAATGCAGCAGTGCAATGTGCTAAATGCCACAAATTCTTGTTTCAATCCCATGCTCCTTGACCAGCTCTTGAGTGCCTCTTGCAACAGCACCATGGGAAAATGACTTCGACTGGCGAATCAGAGTTAGTTCGGTTCCCTGAGTGCCTCCATGTTGTCAGTCGCACCCACACTACCTCGTTACGTTGCTTGTCTTGGTTTGTAATACACAGCTGGTGCACATAAACAGTCAT
This sequence comes from Hyalomma asiaticum, assembly GCA_013339685.2. Classification (NCBI taxonomy): domain Eukaryota; kingdom Metazoa; phylum Arthropoda; class Arachnida; order Ixodida; family Ixodidae; genus Hyalomma; species Hyalomma asiaticum. Next base: position 101,691 of record JABSTT010001728.1, read on the forward strand.
TCTCTAATGCATTTGTGTTTGGTGATTTACCTTGGCAGAGGCACATAGCCTGACAGCTTTACGTTCACACTTGCATCACAATGACAAGCAGCCCACACTGCTTCCTGTTAGTGAGAACAATATGGTTTTGTTTGTGAATTGCGGAATTTCTCTGCCTCGCAGCAGGTGAAGTCTGGGACCCATTTTTTGAAACAGCCGCATCATCACATAGCCAGTTTGCTACACTCGAGTGGTCACTGTGGCACCTGCATTACTCTTATTGCTCCTGGCAGAGATACCACAGTTAAACTTTTTTCCAAATTATTTTAAAGCTGTAGCTAATGACACCTGAGAATGAACTTTCGATGCTTACATGCCACCACTGTTACAAGCTTGCCCCCTCCTTACAAGAATTTTCGCGCAGAGGAAATGTAATGGTGTTAATGGTGCAATTAACTGCAGTGCACACATGGACCACACTGGCAAGAGAGAAATGTAACCCAAAAGTGCAGTCATTTTACCAAATGTAGACAGTGTTTTAAATAAAAGAAATACTGTGCTAACATTTTGCTGGTAGTGACATAGTGTCCATGGGCTGTTAGAGGAGTACAATGAAATCTTGGCATAATGAACTTCGGGGGACCACAGAAAATCGTCCGGTTTTCAGAAAGATTAGTATATAGTGAAAGCTCCTAAAGGAACCATGTGGACCTATATTACAATCACTAAAGCATTCTACTTTTGCTTTGGTTTGTCTACAACAGTTACGTGGTTGCCATGCATTCTTCCACATCGTTTTTCATTAGACGTACCGTACACCAAGACAGGGCATAATCGACAGGACAGGAACCCGTGTGGAGGACTGTAGAACAAGCACTGCTGCATTGTGTGCATTATTACTGTTTGTGCACACAGTGCACAATTCAACGACAACCTGGCAGAGAAATGTGGCAATGATCAATGCTGCATCATCTGCACTATTACTATCAGTGCACGTAGAGTACAACTCTATGATAAAGGACTTTGCTATTTGCTAAACATGTTCAGATGCAACAAGAAACAAGGAAAGGAGTAGAAACAGGAAGAAACAGACAGATGAGAGAAATCAACAACTAACCCAAAAACAAGTACTTCTTGAATTTGCCGTGTGGTGTGGCTGAAGTGCCAACACATTAAAAAGCACTACATGTGTTCTACATCGGTCTGCCATGAACAAAAGCTAGCCTCAAGCCCGAATGATCAGATAGTGGTTGCATTTTGCTCCCTGCATGTCAACCAAGCTACTACCCCATTTACAGGGGCAAGACGGCAGAAACAGACTTGGGAGCAGTTTATGAAGCAGCGAAATGTTTCTTGGAGCAGAAGCACCTTGACTTGGAGCAGCTCATAACATTTAATGCGATGTCTTAAGAGCTCAAAAAGTCGGATTTAGAGCAGCCCAGGTAGCCAAGTATCTTTTTCACAACCAAGGGTCAGTACACGTCTTAAAATTTAAAAAAAAATTCTCACTGCACCAAAACTGTCAACACACAATAGTCATTTAGTTAAGACCATTCATCTAATTTTACCAATGACTACTTTGACTTTTTGCAGATTTTCTTATTTAGCTTCTGAAGGATCGCTGGCACTTCTTGTAGGTTAATTAATGTTCTCTTTTGTCAGGAGAGTCTGGTTACTTTGGATTTTGTCAAGATTTTTCTGCTTCACACCATTACGAAGAAACTCATCTCAGCTTTTCACCAGTGTATTGCCCTATATTGTAACGGTATTCCAATACTGAGGTGGCAATACTGAGGTGGCATGGAAGATACTCTAATTTCATGTAGATACTGGCATTCCATATGTCTTGGAGCACATTGTAATGAAGATGCCAAGAGATGCCAACGAGAAAGGCCAGGACCTTCTTTAACGGCGGCGAACCGTTCCCAAAAGCACGCACGCCAGAGCGTTCTTCGTCGTCATCTCCCTGGCGATCAGTGCCCATAGTGGGCAGGCAGCTTACTGTGCGTCATTACTCCCCCCGTGAAAAGCGACCATCCCGGTAGCTAGTTGAGCTGAGGGAGAAAGAAAAAGGAAGAGGAAGGAGAACATTCTTCACACGGTCAGTTGCTGTAGTAGTACGATAGTTGCTGGTAGTGTGGCTTAATCCGTACTACGCGAACAGTCTCTGGTCGTGCCGCCATCAGCTAGAGCTCAAGTTAGCACCCTCAGCGATGAACTCGTAGTTTACATCGCTAAGTCGTCAGACGAACCTGTACGTGTCCGAAGTATTGGCGCAATAATTTCTCTGATAGCCCCTGACGACGGACAGGCGTCCACACCCATACGGTGTCGCCGGGCTCGTACTGAATGTGCCTTCTTCCACTATGATAACAGCGGGCGTCGACACTCTGCTGATCACGGATGCGGTTGCGAGCAAGCTGTCGGGCTTCTTCGGCTTTCTGTACAATGTCTTCGGTGGTGTCGCTTCTTATTGTTCCGTTGTTGACAGGTAGCATGACATCTAAAGACGTTGTAACATGGCATCCATAAATGAGCTCAAATGGGGTGAATCGCGTGGTTTCCTGCACCCCCGTATTGTATGCAAACGTCACATATGGGAGAATTTGGTCCCAGGTCTTGTGCTGGACATCAACGTACATTGAGAGCATATCGGCCAAAGTTCTATTGAGGCGTTCCGCTAATCCATTAGTTTGTGGATGGTAGGCCGTAGTTTTCCGATGGTTTGTGTGGGTTAGCGTGATGATTTCCCAGATTAATTCAGCAGTAAACGCTGTCCCTCGATCGGTCATTAAGACGGAAGGGGCCCCATGACGTAGGACGATGTCATGCACAAAAAAATTGGCAACTTCTGTAGCGGTTGCACGGGGAACAGGTTTGGTTTCCGCATACTGTGTTAGGCAGTCGGTTGCGACGACTATCCATTTGTTGCCTGTGAACGACGTGGGGAAAGGACCAAGGAGATCCATTCCAACCTGCCAGAATGGCGCATCGGGAGGTTCCAGGGGTTTGAGAAGACCAGCAGGTTTTAAAGGTGGCACCTTGCGTCACTGACAATCCCGGCAGCTTCTGACGTAGTGTTGAACGGAGGAGAATAGCTGCAGCCAATCGTACTTTTGGTGTATGCCCGCTAACGTCCTTGTGAATCCTAGATGACCGGCACACGGGTCGTAATGGCACGCCTGCAACTCTTCGTCACACAGAGAAACTGGGACGACAAGCAGGTACGTCTCTTCGCTGTTGTCAAAGTTCTTCTTGTAAAGAACGTTGTCGCAGGGGCAGTAAGAAGAAAGCCCTCGTGATATAGGGCGCGGTACAATGTTGGCACCCTGAAGGTATCTGATAACGGGCAGCAACGTAGTGTCTTCACGTTGGCGGCTGGCAATTTCGACTGTATCAACTGCGCCAAGAAACGGGAAATCCTGCTCAATGTCATCTGGCTTCGAAGGTAGAGGCGCACGTGGGAGGCAGTCAGCATCGCCGTGCTTCTGTCCAGACCGGTACACCACTATGACGTCGTATCCCTGAAGGCAGAGACTCCAGCGAGCAAGGCGGCCTGACGGGTCCCTAAGATTCACAAGCCAACACAATGAGTGATGGTCACTTACTACGCGGAAAGGTCTGCCATAATGGTAAGGCTGGAACTTGGCGATAGCCCACACCATTGCCAAGCACTCCTTTTCCGTCGTGGAGTAGTTGACCTCCGCCTTTGTAAGACAGCGGCTCGCGTAAGCTACTACCTGTTCGCTGTCATCTTGCCACTGGACGAGGACAGCACCGAGGCCCACGTTGCTAGCGTCAGTGTGGATTTCTGTGTCTGCCTTGTCGTCGAAATGCGCCAGTATACGGGCTCTTTGTAGGCGGTTTCGCAACTCGGTGAAGGCTTCCTGTTGCGCTTCGGTCCACTCGAATGGTGCACCTTGGCGTGTTAGTCTCGTTAATGGTTCAGCGATACTTGAGAAGCCTTCGACGAAACGACGGTAGTATGCGGAGACCCAAGAACCGCTAAACTGCCTTCTTGTCTGTAGGACGCAGAAACTCCGCGACGGCAGCTAGTTTTTCAGGGTCCAGTCGAACACCATGCAAGCTGACTACGTGGCCGAGAAACTTCAACTCCCGAAAGCCAATGTAGCATTTTTCAGGCTTGATAGTTAGATTTGCTTTCCTGATAGCAATGAGCGCCTGCTTGAGCCGTTCTAGGTGTTCATCAAACGTAGTTAAAACACAACAACATCATCTAAATAGACCAAGCACATCTGCCATTTAAATCCGGCGAGAACTGTATCCATCATCCACTGAAACGTTGCCGGCGCCGAACACAGGCCGAAAGGGAGCACTATTCATATAATCCATCGGGAGTGACAAACGCCGTTTTTTTCTCGGTAGCACTCATCGACTCCTATCTGCCAGTACCCTGACTTGAGATCCAATGACGTGAAAAATTGGGCGTGCGTGAACGGTCCAAGGCATCATCGATCCTCGGCAGGGGATAGATGTTGCGTTTGGTGACACTGTTAAGCCGCCGGTAGTCTACACAGAAACGTAATGTGTTGTCCTTCTATTTAACTAAAATGACGGGTGACGCCCATGGACTCATGGAGGGCTGAATGATGTCGTCCTGTAGCATTTCTTCTACTTGGCGTTTTATCACATCTCTCTCTGTGGACGAAACGCGGTATGAATGCTGGCGAACAGAGCGCGCTGACTCATCTGTGAAGATTCGATGCTTCGTAACGGAAGTGCGCCGAACCTTTGACTCAGTAGTGAAGCTGTCAGAGAAGTCACTGATAAGTTCTAGCAGTTGCTGTTTCTGTAGTTCCTGTAAGCCTGTGTTTATCTGAATATGATTTTTTAGGTTGACATCTTGTGACACACTGTGAAACAGTTCCTAGTAAGGCGAGATCAGTGAAGTCAGCAATTTCCTGGAGGAAGGCTACAGCTGTGCCTTGCAGTACGTGATGATATTCGTTACCAAAGTTTGTCAGCAGCACCAGAGAACATCGGTTTTGGAGATGAACGAGGCCTCGTGCAATACAGAGGTTCCGCTCCAACAGTAACGGGATGTTTGCCTCAGCGATGCCCTTGCAGCCTTTGAATGCATCGCACATTACCAAGGTCAGCAAGCTGCTCCTTAGCGGTACTGTTATGTTGTCTGCGACAATTCGCAGGGTGTTTTTTCGTTACTGTCGGCACCAGGGTCATTTGCTATAGCTTTCACTGTAGAGAAGGTGATGCTTGATTTTTCCAAATTTATTATGGCTCCATTTGCTTTCAAAAAGTCCATCCTGAGTATCAAGTCCCTCGAACAACTGGGCAGTACAATAAAGGACCCTACATATGCAAATCCTCGAATGTTCACCCAAGCCGTGGATCTGCCTACAGGAATCAGTAAATGACCTCCAGCGGTACGGATCTGCGACCCTGTCCATTCTGAGCAAACTTTCTTCAACTTTAGTGCAAGCTCTCCGCTCATGACTGAGCTGTCCGCACCAGTATAGATTAAGGCTGTAACTTCTTCGTCGTCTATCGTAAGCAGTATATCCAACGTCACAACTTGACTTTGAACACCCGAGCGCGCCTGGACGGTAGTCTGCTGTCATTGTTGTTGTCGTGATGGAGGATGTTCGATGCAGTCGGCATCAGCGGCCTCACCTCCGGAGGTTGCTGGACTCAGTTTTCCGTCTTCGCAGGGCTGGGTGAATGACGTCAGCAAGCGTCACGAGGAAACACAGGACTTGGCGATCGGTATCTAGCAGGCGATGACGAGCGGGGTACGTGCCTTTGATGCTCCGATGAATAATCTTGGCCCGCGATGAAGTTCTCTATCTCTGCTGGTCGCTCACCAGGTCTCGGCCGAGGTGTATTTGGCAGAAACCCACAAAGGCCTATGTGTCGATAGGGACGCATCCTGTAGATGTGGCCAGCCTCTCCACAGTGAAAGCACAGGAGCCTGTAATAAGGGGCTTGCCAGACGTCGCACTTCCTGGGCCTTGACTCAACGACGAACTGCAGACTTCAATGCCTGAATACTAGTTTGTTGTACACGGGGTGTGTGACATTTAAGGCGACATACAGCGAAGGTCGTTGTATGGCTTCCGCGTAACTCATCCATACTTGTTCTCGTGGTTGCAGTGCCTCGTAGCTGAGGCGTACGTCGCAGCGTTGCGGTACCTCGTAGCATTGAGGTACCTCGTAGCGTTGAGATATCTCGGAGCGCTGAAGTACCTCATAGCCTGGAACTTGAACTGCTCACCGAATCTCGTCGCGCACAATCTCCGCCACAGATATTCGCCGAGTCGGCGCATCGTTTGTCCGCATTTTCTGCAGCTCTTCTGTGGTGACAACACGGATCAATTCACGCAAGTCTTCGAAGTTATTGCATGTAGGAGTCGCATGCGAAAATTCTAGCACGCTGCAGTTGTACTGCCTGGTATGCTCTCGAAGGGCCCTTTCCATTGCTGTCGCTTCAGCCAGGAAGTCCGTAAGTGTTGCCGGTAGATTTCGCACAAGACCTGCGAATATCTTTTGCTTAACTTCTTGCATGAGATGTCAGACCTTCTTTTCTTCCATCATTGATGCATCCACACGTCTGAAGAGGCGAGCCATGTCTTCAGTATATGTCATGACACTCTCGTTCGGCGCTTAAAATTTAGACTGTATCACCAGCTCCGCTCTCTCTTGGTGTCGGCGTTAGAGTACGCAGCGAATAGTTGGCGTCGAAATTCGTCCCATGTAGTAAGTGTCGCTTTATGATTGTGAAACCACATCCTCACAGAGTCTTGAAGCGTGAGGTAGACGCGCCGCAACTTGCCGTCTTCGTTCCATCCGTTGCACGCGGCGACCCGGTCGAAATGGTCCAGCCAGTCGTCAACGTCTTCAGTAGTATTACCATGGAAGGCAGTCGGGGTCTGTGGCTGGCTGACAATCAGAGTTGCCAGGTGCCGCCGAGCAAACAGTCACCCCAAAACAAGCCCAAAAAAATCGGCGGCGCTTCTGCGAATAAGCCCAAAATAAGCAGAAGTTCAACAAATGTTCTTATTCTTGAAAACTGCATTGTAGTATGGAAAAAATACTATGAATACAAATAGAAGGTGACCAAACATTTATTTTGCATAATGAGAGTAGGTGCATGAATAACGGCAAGATAATTTCTCTAGCCTTACACACAGTCATCATCACTGACATCTGGCAGATCAGGATAATCCATGGCATCGACTTCCGCGGAACCATACATGTTCTTTACGTTGAATAGTTCCATCTTTGCAGTTGGTTGAAAGTCCTCGGCAGCAAACTTCACAAAATCTAAGGCCATAGCAAACGTGCAGGATGGCGGTCAGAGTTGCAGTTTTCATCCTGTTTCAGAGGCGCAATTTCACGAGATTCATGTGTGAAAAAACACGCTCGACATTGGCGTTGCTCAGAGGCATGGCCAACAACGACAGAGCGAGTTCTGCTAATTCATTGAAGCAGCTTTCACCGCTCGCATCTGTAATATGCAGAACTTCTACCCAAAAAGAAGTGGTGTCATTTTTGGTCGCATCTTTCCAGGGAAGAAGGCAGACCTGCCTATATTGGGTGTCCAGAAGACCTATATCTCCATTAAACAGTTTGAGGAGAGGCACATCCTGAAGCGGCGGTTTTGTTTGGCTCAGTTTGCATTCAGGCGAGAACAATTTGATAGAATTCCAAAGCTGAATGTTACGAGGAAGCCTAAGCTGCACTTGCCTTGCAGCTTCAAAAATAAAATCCCGGCATCTGAGCTTAATGTCTCTTTCCTGCTCAGCGCTTGGTTTGGATGCTGCGACTTCCATGCTGAAAAGCACTTCGAAATCCACAGCAGAAAGTGGAAGGTGGGTTGCATCGTCCTCCAGGTTGACTTCCAGAAGTCTCTCTCCGGCAGTTGGTATGTGCGAAGGGATGAGCACTCTGGAAATAAGTGACCGAAAAAGTTCTGAAGGCAATCAAGCAGTTGCATTTGATTTCCGTTTTCAAGTTGGAACAGCTTGTTGACCCTTGAGAACTCCTGCAGCACTGGGCTCAGAAACACCAGATACAACTTGTTGACAGGATCCCTATACATTTCGGACAGGATCTCAGCGTCATAGCAACGGTACTTGTCCTTGCACATGGTGAAGTGAAGCTTGAGTTCATCCCATTGCTCTAGGATCCATTTACAGCAGCTGGAGATGGAGAGCCACCGCGTTCCCGACAGCTGAACCAACTTTAATGGCTCTTTGCCGCTGTTTATCAGCTGGTATATCTTACTGTACTCACGAAGTCACTGTGAACTGTGCGAAAACCAACTGAACGAGTGGCCAACAAGGAATTCTGGGCTCCGTGGAAGCACTTCTACAGCTTTGCTGGCACATAGTTGAATGGAATGACACACGCACTTTACCAGCACGAGGTTCTCGTTCTTCTGGCACAAGTGTGTGTACACGGAATTGTTCTTCCTAACCATAACGTTGCAGCCGTCAGTTCCAATTCCAACACACCTGCTGAAATCCAGACCAACCTTGGTCAAGAAGTCCAGAAGGCCTTGGGAAATCTGCTGGGCATTTGAACAGTCCCAGGAACATGGTCACTAATTTATTTAGTGACGTGCTGAAGTAGCGAACCACGACAGCCACCTGCTTTTCATTTGATACGTCAGTGCTCTCATCAATCAATAACGAAAACTGCGAGGCACCTATATCCTTCACGAGCTCCTTGAGCAGGCAGAGGGCAATAACCTTTGTTATCAGTGGTCCACATTTCGTTTGGTGAAGATTTAGGTCGCACGCTGTGTACGACTGTATCAGCTCACCGAGATGATCAACGGAATTTATAGTGGCATGACACGCTGAGTAAAAAAAAGCTTGAGCTCCAGTTATGGTGTAGTCTTTGGAGGCGACGACTTGGTGAAACCCATGGTGGTCAAACGTGCACTAGGAAGAGGCCGAGAGTTCCTCACGTGTTTTTCTGTAGCCATGTGCTAAAGGAGGTCGGCATGATGAGCGCAAATCTCACACTTGCAGTACTTGCATGCAGCTTTTTTATCATCTCCGGTGTAACCAGTCCTTGAGCTGTGTTTCCTTTTCCCACTCTTTACAATACTTCTTGCCGTACGTTGACCACTTCGAAGCCATAGCAACGCAATACGACGACACGACGGTTTGCAAGACACAGAGAAAGTGGGGGCAGGACTACAACGAGTCACAAAGGTAGCCAAAGCTGCCAAACACCCTATGTAGGTGGTGATGATGTTGTGGTGCCATTCCCTTTGTAACGGGTCACTGCGTATAGCGGCTTGGAAAAAATAAAATACCAAAAAAAAGAGACAAAACTGAGAAAAAAGGCCAAGAAACAAAAGAACAAAGGCCTAGAAGCGCCGACTGGTGTAGGGAAGCGCAGTTTTGCCGTGTTTCTGATGAAAAATTTTGTGCTGGGCAATACAATAATATTTTCCTAAAAAGCAGAGGTAAGCCGTAAAAAAATGCGACAAGCGACTATAAAAATTTGCAAGCGACTCAGCGAAAAAATAAGCCCAAATCCGCTTATAATAAGCAGAACTGGCAACTCTGCTGACAATGTACTGCTGGACCGGGGCAACACTGGCAGCGGGGGTCTGCAAGTTCAGATTCATCATCCGGGAATGATCAGGCAACAGACCGTGCTCAGGCTGAAACCCTTGTAGACGACGGCTAGTGTGTACGTGTACAGGGGTGACCTCACCGGGACTACTCACAGGAGTCGAGTCAGGAGTACGCTGCATCTCCGGCGATGCTATCATTTACCCAGCATCTCCACCAGAAGAATGTAAGAAAGATGCCAAGAGATGCCAACGAGAAAGGCCAGAATGGTGGTGAACCGTTCCCAAAACCACGCGCGCCAGAGCGTTCTTCGTCGTCATCTCCTTGGCGATTGGTGCCCATAGTGAGCAGGCAGCTTACTGCGTGTCAATATGTATGCCAAGTTTCGTTAATATAAGAGAAATCCAAGTCCAGAAATGATGATCATAAATGGTGAAAGTTTCAAAAGCATGAATTGTGAAAAAAGGGTTTGAAAGCTTGAGAAGCTTGTATCCTCGAAAACATTACTGCAGTTTTAGGAAACTCTGTCAAAATGAAAGGTATGCTGTAAAAATGCAATCAACCCCTCCAACACAGTGAAATTGAATTTTATTCTTCAAATTTCTTGTGGCTGGTCGCAGGTCTGAGTTTCTGACCGCATCCCAGCGACGAAGGTAACACTTGCAGTACGAGAGCGCCAACTCTGCTGCAGTACGCAAGTGGTTGCTGCACCGTAGTACGTGAGTGTTAGCTTCGCTGCAGTACACAAGTGTAGCTCTGCCGCAGTACACGAGTGCTTGCTTCGCCACACTACGTAAATGTTAGCTTTGGCGCGGTATCCGAGAGCTAGCTTCGCAGTAGACGAGTGCTAGCTTCATCGCTGTGCGCAAGTGCTAACTTTGTCGCAGTACACAGGTGTTAGCTTCACCGCAGTACTGTACCCGAGTTCTACCATTGCTGAAGTAAGGGAGTGTTAGTGTTGTTCAATACAGGAGTGCTGGCTTCGCCATTGTACACAAATGCTAGCTTCGGCGCAGTGTTATGCGGCAAAACGTACTACCTGTGGGTATGGGCCACCGTGATGAGAAAGCATGTTCTGCCCCCTGATTACAAACTTCAAATAATAAAAGCTGAATGCAAATCAAATAGAATAAAAATTCGAAAATTCACACACCCCTGGTTAGAACCCTTTCAGCCAGGGTGTCGAACCAAACCTGAACCAAAGACCATACCCGAACCGGAATTTTGACTGGAACTGAACCCAAACCCGAACCGATATTCTCCGAACTTGGTGAAACCTGAACCGAACCTGAACGGTAAAAAAATAATATCAGTTATTGGTTCAGAACAAAGCGGTTCAAGTAGCTACGATACCGCAATCTGCCAGCAGCAGCTCGTCACTGCGATTGATTCCGGCCTTTCTCTCGGCCTTCATCGGTTTATTTATTTGGCTCTTGTTGCGAATGTGCTTTCCTTGTTTATCCACTGCAATGGTCTAGTGGTGCTGGAATGCGGACCCCAAGCTGCAGATGCAAGTCCAGCCGAGCAGTGGCATTTCGGTGGAGGCAAAACGCTAAGGGTCGTGTACTGTGCATTGTATCAGTGCACGCTAGACAATAACAGGTCATCGAAAATTCTCGGAACCACCCACTAAGGCGTGCCTCTCCTTTTCACTCTTTCATTCCCTTTCACGAAACTGGTGCTGCGCTGCGAAGGGCTACAGAAAACAGCACTCTCTTGCGTGAGCCACAACTATTATTGGCCCCCTCTGTTTGGAACTGCCTGTGAAAGTTAATGCAATTTGGCATGCTGGAGTGGAGCACGAAAACGTACATTGCTTTCACCACAAATTGATATTCCTGCAAAGCTAACAAAACCATTTTCTAATATACTTGTGCAAATACTCTTTAATGGTAGCTGCAATCTTTACATCTACAAGCATTGAATCTATATTTATTTATTTATTTATAATATCCTCAAGGCCGTAAGGCATTAAAAAGGGGAGTGGTTAAAAGTACAGAAAAAAAAGTACAGTGATTTCAAAAATACAGTTGTTCTCCAAATACACAAACAAGTTAGTTGAAAAGTAAACAAACGAGTGCAGTGTGAATGCAAATAACAGAACAATTCACCTGGTTATACAATGTTAGCTAAGGCCGCCTAGCTGAGATCTGTGTTGGCCTTGCTGTGCAAGCGTGTCTCCCCTTTATGCAACTTATCAATTTCTGTTTCAATTTAGACAAAAGCTAACCATTTGGTTTCTTTTTTTCAGCATGCCTGTTTTCATTCAGAATTTCATTGTTTTAGCCAACTCAAGCACTGACCCCGCAATCGATGCACTTATTATGTAACTGCCCATTTTATGACAAAGTTCAACGTGATTATCTGCCGAATGCAATCCTGCCGTATCGCTCATTTTGCATATGTATGAAACTATGACCTTGATTTGTTGCCAGCAGACTCTACAGAAAATCTCATTTCATTTCACTCAATATTGAATGATCATTTTTCTGTGACATTGTTATCTGACGCGGCTAGAAAATTTAGCCCTTCGAACATCCACATAAATATTTACTGTTTCACTCCATTTCTGCATAACTAGGAAAAGAGAGAAAGATGTGTAAGAAAACGATCATGGATGGACACGTCGGAGTTGCGCAAAGGCTCGCCATGTAACACAGTTCCTATAACATGGTCATGTATTAGAGTGGAGCTTTTGGAGCCTCCTTGTAATGATCATCTCATTGTGCGCAGAAGGGAAAAGCTGACCTGTGCCTGCCCTCGACCCACTACAAGAAAGAAAGAAAGAAAGAAAGAAAGAAAAGGATTGGGTTGCACAGGAGGGTTATCTGAAAACACTGATCACTGTTTCAGATATGTCTCCGGGTCCTTCCACCTCCTGACAGCTTGTGTATGTGCCATGTGTGCGGCGCAGCACCGGGTTGGGAGCAAAAATGAAACTAAATGAAAAATTACAAAATGCAAGTTCTTTAGGGGCGAAGACTAAAGTTTTAAGTACGTCAGTATCCTTGCCATTGCCCGGATGCCGGATGTTTCTAGCGCTATGACTGACTGGAATTTAGTATGATAAAGAACTCTAATGTGGCATGTTTTCATTTCTTAGTGTGTGAACTAACACACTAGTGAACTTCCGAATGTCGCCAGTGCTGCTTATGTTTTGGGCTAGCATAAGCAACCGTCAAAATCAAATATGAAGTTTACTGCGCCTAAATGGTTAGTGAACCAGTTCAGTGTTGCGAACTGGTTGGCAAACCAGTTCAAAGCTTTATTTCTCCAAACCGGACCTAAACCAGAGCGAAATGACGTGCTTTGAACCGAAACCCGAACTCAACCCTTATTTTTTGGGGTTCGACACCCTGCTTTTAGCAAAATAAAATTTTGTTGTTTGCAGTTCTTGTGGGCTGGCTGCATACATCCTAGTTTCCACTCATACAAGTAGCTGGGTGCACCATGCTTATCGCATCAACCTCGCATAGGACCGTAAAGCAGGACCTCCGAGGTGCATTTGATTATCTTCGGAGGTGCACTGACAAAAGTCACGGCAGCGTCGATGTCGCAACCAACATCGCAAAAAGTGTCGACGCTAGGCGCAAAGCGAACGTCGGAGGATCATCCGCCATGGCTGTCATTTTATGAAGCATCCTACACTGCCTTCCATGGTATCTGCGCCCACTTGGGGCATTGACATTGCACTTTTCTGGGCTTGTGATTATGTGGAAACTGTGGGCTGAAGGGAGAAAAATGCAGATATGACAGTGGTGGTGCACAGATACAATTCGGGATAGGTCAAAGGCAACAATAAATGCAATATGACATATTCGCTCCCTTAAAATAAAAATAAGATTCCCCTTTGTTCATTTCTGGTGACCACACACTGCAACGCAACGTACGTTGACAGGTAAATCGAAGCGTCTGCAGCAAATCTTGGATGCCTGAGATTCAACCATGTGATGCACATTGCGCAACTCCACTTTCTTTCCCCATTGAAACAACTTAGGTGAGCACCAAAGCACTTGCTTTCCAGGCTGTTTTGGAGCAGTTTGGAGCAATGGAGCAATTTTCCCAATTTTCCTGCTTCTGGAGCCGCTTGGAGCAAGAAAACGGAATTGTATCAAAACTGCGCAATATGCGTAGCTGTCTCACCCCGGCATTTATGGTAACGATATCTCACAAAAAAGGAAAAAAAAACAAGGTATCAGTGATGTTTTTAAAGCAGGCCTACAATAATGTTGGTGCACAAACTGCTGTAGCAGCAGCCGATCGGAAGAACGCATTGTGGATTTCGTCCACTTGTTGGTTATGATATCTTGCTTTTTCTCTTCTTTCTAGTTTCCACAGTATACCTGCCTTCTCACTTAGTGGAAACCGTTTACGCTTCTTCACCATGGGAAGAGGTAAACTCATGGCGATACCATGCACCTCAGCAGGCCCTCGCTTTGCAAATGCAACATATACAGTTAAACCTGGATATAACGAAAATGACAAATTCCCGAAAAACTTCTTTATAAAGAGGATTTCGTTATATGCAGGTTCGCCACAAAAATTTGAAAAATAAGAGCTTAAGTAAGCAAAAAGGTAACAGACGGCACAGCTCACCCAAAGCATTTATTTCGGGTGAGGAAACATTTACAGCTGAGACCATTCATAACGTAACTGCTTATAGTGCAGGACCGGCTATGATGCGGTGTTTTCTGATCCCTGTTTTCCCTCCCATAGAACTTAATGTACATGCATACCGCTTCTTGTGCAGCCCCCCCCCCCCCTCGAGGTGAAGGACCGGTTATAATGCGGCTGCCAGGAAACCCACGGACAATCCAGGTAGGGAGCAGTCTTCACAAAGTAAGTGCCCTGCCTGACAAAGGCACAGCGAATCGCCATGGAGAAGCAAGGAGGGTGGAACGAATGAATACTGAGTGGAGGGAAGAAAAAAAAAGGCCGCGGCAGCAAGGCTAGAGTGTACTAGAACTTTTGAGTGGCGCGAGCGCCTGCCTAGGCGCGGCCGTTTCAGCGTGGAATGATGCGGTGGCGCTGGCGTCGACCAATCTTCCCGGGCGGATGGCTGGCAGGCGTTCCGCATATGTGTTGGTACCTCTCCGTCGCACCCAGGATGGTCTTTTTCATTCCTTGTTATACACCCCTTTTCAAAAATTTTAATGCAAATAAATATTTGACATCATTGTTATTGCAGTTGCCGCTGACTGTATTGCAGCTTGAACTAGTGTCATCGTACCGCATAACAAGCGCGTTCCCCCCCCCCTTTTTACCGTTTACACTTATACGAGAAACCAGCTAGCGGGTACACATCGGAAGCCTCCCTCATCTCCCCCTCACCCCTCGAAAAAAAATAAGGAATGTGTTGCACGTAAGACGAAGAACTCCTCTCCCGTTCCACGTAAAACACCAATGTTGAAATCAAATAAAGGGCGCGTTGCTTGTGGTTGCGTCCACTCACAACAAAAGCAGGCTTTATTAACATTGTCACTGTCTGAAGAACAGCAGAGTCTTCCCAAAGCTCCCTTTCATTTTAATAAGGGAATGCGTTTGTTGTTGTAGGACCCACAAAATACACATACTTAATACTGCAGAAAAATGCCTTCAGTGAAACATAGCAGTGCAGGATTTTGAGAGTTTAAATAAGCAACAGCACTGCAAAGCAGTCGTATTAACAATTGATAACGTCAAAATAGAAGGTTCGCATACTTATACAAACAATACAGTTGCAATTAAAATTATAAAAAATTACAGCATATCCACAGATTGAATGATGATGAGTGGGCGAAGCTCGGGAGGTTCATCGTAGATCGTGCTGAGTTCCGGATTAATTTAGTTAACGCGCACGGTACGAATCCTTATGGTTCAACTATGCACAAGTGAAATCTCCCACCGGCACTTCATTGCAAGTCAAGATCCAGTGCCTATATATATATATATATATATATATATATATATGGGTGGCCGGTGAACGGTTCTCCAACGCGAGCAGTCGGTATTTCTCAATCAAGAAACTCGCTAGGAGACGCTGCCTGCGCCAACGTTGTCTCTCGCGGGTGAGGGCGCGTTCTCCTTCTTTGCGAGCTGGTAGAACGTTCATCTAAGAAAGAGCATTTCCATAGACAATGCGCGCCTTTCGCTCTCTCTCTCTCTCTGTCTCTCACAAGACAGCACACGCCGAGGGCAGGAGGCACGCGCCGAGGGCGAGCGCATGCCTCCTGCCCTCGGCGCGCGCCCTCGCCCTCGCCCTCGGTTACGCCTGACATGGGACAAGGTTAGAGTAAGAGGAGCTTCGCCCCTAAAGAGCATAAAATTATAGAGCCAGGATACACAATATAACATAAAACAAAACAGAATGGCAGAGCTTAGGTTGTCTTTCTAAAATGAATTTAAATGAAAGATGATGTTATTATGGATGCAAAATTGTTTAAACCGACTCTAAAGTGAAACAATAAATCAGCTTCGTTCAAGTAATCGTGCTCTGAGAACTCTAAAGCTGCTAAATTAACCATCACGGGTTTATTAATACAAAAAGATTCAAGATCAAATTTTATTTTCAGATTTCGCGTCAGAATTTGCATGCGAGGGCTTATTGGGCAGCAGCCATCTCACCTAAGTTCACGTTCTGCGTGACGCCTCCTGGCAAGAAAGTGTGTTCCAGACACGCCGCCTTGGCCACGAGTGGCGCTGCCTAACACTCCCAGGATAATACGTACATAAATACACAAAAAAGTCGACGGGGGGACAACCGCCATCGTAGCTCAGTTGGTAGAGCATCGGACGCGACATCCGAAGGTCGTGGGTTCGGTTCCCACCGAAGGCAGGTTTGTCTTTTCGTCCACTTTAATTTCTTTCTACTTTCTCCACAATTACAGTAACACAAGTAACTTCCCCTATGCTTTCCTAGGCTTCATTGTCTGTTTGCTCATTAAGTTGTTTCTAACAAATAAAGAACGAGCCCTTGACCCCTTCCCTTTTGTTACGTCATTTGTTATGTCATTTGTATGTCTCGTTGTGCACTATGCTTAGTCCATCGTTGTGACGTCATAAAGTTCTTTTTTCATGTCTGGCGTCTTTCCGCCTCTCGTCTGAGTTCCTGGGCCCACGAACCTCTTACATTGGCGAGCCTGCCAGGATTGGCTTTTAAGACCTTAAGCCAATACTCAGACGGGTCGAGGATGACGGTAGGCATGGAAAAATTGCTGTCTTCCTGTCGGCTAAAGCGTTCGTGTTGAGTCATAGATAACCGGCTGCATGGAGATGTTTTGAAATGGGTGACAATTTTAAAAAGACAGGCTCATTTGACGAAAAGTGAATGAAGTGATGCAGTATAAGTGAAATGAGAGTATCCCCATGGCATCTTTGTCAGGCTTTGAGTCATAGCGGGTGATCTGAGTGGTTGGATGATATTACTTGACTATGGCGATTTGACTGTGACTGCAAAGGCTAATTTTGGGGTTGGCGGTTGATGAAGTTTTAGTGAACACTGCAGCAACGGCTTACTTACTCCAAGAAAACGTGCTAGTTGTGTATGCAAGGGCATAGGAGTAGCAGAATATGTGGCCTTCTTCAAGATGTTAAAAGATGACCTGATGAGTAGAGAAATAAGGAAAAGCCTACAACCATATTATGCCTTGGTAGACTTAGTTGTTTTCTTGTGGTTATATGCACCGACAGCAGTGGTCACAGCCGTTTGCCCGTTAGTGTGCCACTTGAATTGGCACTTGAACTAGTTCTACGTCAGTGTTTAAAGATAACTGCCCACACTATTGTTCATAATCACGTGACGCCGATGTCCTCGCACATGAAATGAGCAGGAATCCTATTCTAGTTAGGTAAGGGAACTACGTGATGCAAAGTAATTCTTAAGAACCTGTATAAAAGAAATAGGAGCTGGTGCGGTGTCTGGAATATGAACTCGTTTGATTCGCCATGTGTGGTCTTCTGTGCGTCATTCGGTTACTTAGTGAAGTTGTACGAAATGTGGACGCACCTTCGTATTCTTGGGAACTCGTACAACTTTCTTGAACTGGGGGGAAAATGTGGGAAACTGGTTTTGGTTTCGGCGGCTATTGCCACCTAAAGGTTAGGAATAGAAAAGAAGAAGACGACGACGCTGGTCGGGCGGCCATCGCCGTGTGTTCTATCTGGGCAGTTGGCTTAGGGCCGTGTGCTGGGCAGTCGGACCATGTGGGCGTCATCAGGCCGCATGGACGACGCAGTGGTCCCAGACAGTGGTCCGCACCTTCGAAGAAGGTTTCGACGTGAGCACCGACGGCAGGTGAGCTTGGAAGGCCTGAAAGTCCATGTCGCCATGCTGCCCGGCACCTGTGTTCGTTGCAACGGCAATGTGACTGGCCTACGGCTTCCGAACCATGTCAAGCGCGCCTCGGGCCCTCACCAACGACGTACTCGTCTGCAACGACAGCAAGGTCAACTCATCAGGTTGCCCGGCGCCCACGTTCACCGCAACGGCTCGAGTGAGTGGTCGTCAGCTGCAGAAGCACTACGTGCTACGCCCAGGCGCCCGGTGTCGTGTGAACGTAAGTGTGCGTCGGCGCATGGTGGTGTTAGTGCGCGGAGGTGGCATGTGTGTTAGTGAACTGTAGTGTACGTCACGTCATTTGTTATGTCATTTGTATGTCTCGTTGTGCACTGTGCTTAGTCCATCGTTGTGACGTTATAAAGTTCTTTTTTCATGTCTGGCGTCTTTCCGCCTCTCGTCTGAGTTCCTGGCCCCACAAACCTCTTACACATGTATTGTTAACGCCCTCCGCACATTGAAGCCATGAAACACGTGCAAAATATTTTAGTTTGGTTTTAAAGTTTTCGTCGAACAGCACTGCAAGCCAGCCCTAGCGCAATGGACACTAAGATGACGTATGTGTAGAGTGTCTTAAAAATCACTGAAATCGCTGTCAGTCGCTGGACGACCGTGAAATTGTTGTTGTTTGTGTGCCACACATGTAACTGACCATAGACAACAGAGTTGCAGCGATGCTATCACAAGTTGCTGTCCCTACGTGACTCAGACATACGTCCGACTATGTTGACACGTCACTGAAAAACCGCTCCCTCGAAATCAAAACCGAAAGTGGGCTCTTAAGAGAATCATATTAAATATGTATTCATTGCATTGCAAGGCACCACGAGACTCTTTTTGTGGTTCTCCCCGCCAGTGCTTTCCGTTACAGCAACAATACGAGAATGTCGAAAACTCGTGTCAGTACTCCTTTAAGCCGGCGCGGCTCAGCAACATCAACTGGAAAAGGAGGGTGCCGGCTTAGCGTGCTAGGCCAGCTGCAGCTAAAGCCCCTTGATGTTGGAAAGTAGCTGCTGTCTCCTCCACACGTGCCCGTTCCTTCTCAGTCCTCGGATTTCTTCCCTCACCGTGCCAGAGCGGTGCGCACGGCACACTGAACCCTCCAGTGGCAAGTTGCAACCGCATTAAGAGTGAATGTGAGCCCTTGCTTATTCCTTGTAAAACTGGCGTGACGACGGTACGCCTGCAGTATAACTTTGTGGCAAATGTTCTTTTTCCAAGACACTTCGGTAAAAACAAGAGAAATCGCACCGAAAAAAAAAGAGCCAGGCCTGTGCAGAAGCGGAGGACAGGAACAGCGAAAGCCGGAGGAGCGGCTTTCTTAGATGCCATCTTAAACGCTTGAGGAAACTAGTGCAAGTAGAGGCGGTAGGTATTCCCTGCACCATAACTCATTTCGCCAAGTAGGGAAGTACCCACTACGCAGTAATTACGGAGGTATTATAACGTACAAAGTAGGAAAGTACCCACTATGCAGTAATTATGGCAGTATTGTAATGTACAAATCTGTAAAACTGCACATTTTAGAGTCTCTTGGCATCGTTTTCCCAATCACGAACCAAAGTCTCGGCCCAGCATCGACGGCGAGCTGCGGTTTGGGCTTAATTGTCTTTGCATAGCCATCGTGCCCGACATTGCCTTGCTGCAGCCGCACGCGTAGCTCTGTGATTCACTTTTTCAGCAGCGGTCTGCACCTTGCGAGGAGGCGCCATCAGGTATATCGAAGAGCCACGTCAGGTTGCTATCGAGGCTGCGCACGTCGTCTGCCGCGTGGTGCATGGCACAATACAACAAAACTGCTTCAAAGGGCAGCACTTCGTAATATTGTTGACAGAAATGTAGACTTTTTCATATTGATGATGTTGATGATGTCTCTGTAATGGGTTCAGAGCTACAAACCAGGCAGCCCTGTGTTCTTTCAAATGATTCCTCGAACCAGTGCCTTCTCTATAACTTTCAGTGCCTGCCGGAAGAGGAGGAGAACAATAGGCGGCGGCCGTTGAAGCGAGTGCAGCTGCTCACCACCAGGCGCCGCCACGCAAACATAGGTCTCTCTTGTTGTCGGTCGTGGCTCGCGCATAACCTGCGCAGATTCGGTTGATAGTCTCGTTTCTCGGATTCTGCTTTCCTGGGTGGTCATAACAATCGGTAAAGGCCACAAAAAGGCTTCCTCGACTCGTAAGCTCTAGAACCCGCTCGCGACAGTGTCTCAGTCAACCAGACAAGGACAAGACCTGGCAAAACCAGGGGTTGCCATAGCGCCCTGCAACTAAACAAGTTTATTCCAGATATCTCGTGAAATCGGAGTGAACCAAAAAACAAGTGTGTTCTTCGGCCTGGGGTGCAAACTACAGTTCCCCAGTAGTAATCGGATCACAAGAAAAAAAAAACAACAGCAACCTAGTTATGTTGGCCTACAAATTGAACGTTTGGTGACAAAAGAACAGACTACGAACTAGGGAAGAAACAGTATTTGTCACAGTCCTACGTACATTGGCCTAAGGCTAAAAGATTTGGTCACAAATAAATTAAATTGCACAAGAAAACAATATTTGCCCAGTCTTACTGGCCTACGACAACAACAAAAAACGCACTTGGCGACATGAGATCATAAAATGCCAAGGGAACATTTTTTTTCAGTGTTATATAAAGTGGCCTAACACTAAGACATTAGGTTTTTTTTGTTAAGCCAGTTTGACATACTGGCCTACAAAAAACAGAAGAAACAGAAAAAAAAGGAGTGACCTTAATTTAAGGTCGGGCGGTCCCATGCCGCCCATTTTCCCACAAGGGTGGGTGACCTCCCAAGCGTACAGTACCTTCCAACAGCCGAGCACCAGGCGGAAGCGCGCTTGTCCCTATTTTACCGGTAGGTGCCCGGCGGCAGTGGCGGATGCCTCTCTGCCTACCACAGCAAGGCGGACGCTCAACTATTTCACCAAGGCCGTGGTGGGTAAGGTGTGCCCAGGGGACCTGCCACGTCCTTATGGGGCCACCTTTCGAGATAAGTACGTAAACCGAGCGCCAGGTGTGTACTCCTCTACCCGTTTTTTAAACCGGTGGGTGTCCGGCCGGCACTGGGATTTGAACCCGGTACCTACCGCATTGGAAGCGGACGCTCTGCCATTAAAGGAGTGACCTTAATTTAAGGTCGGGCAGTCCCATGCCGCCCATTTCCCACAAGGGTGGGTGACCTCCCAAGCGTACAGTACCTTCCAACAGCCGAGCACCAGGCGGAAGCGCGCTTGTCCCTATTTTACCGGTAGGTACCCGGCGGCAGTGGCGGATGCCTCTCTGCCTACCACAGCAAGGCGGACGCTCAACTATTTCACCAAGGCCGTGGTGGGTAAGGTGTACCCAGGGGACCTGCCACGTCCTTATGGGGCCACCTTTCGAGATAAGTACACGTAAACCGAGCGCCAGGTGTGTACTCCTCTACCCGTTTTTAAACCGGTGGGTGTCCGGCCGGCACTGGGATTTGAGCCCGGTACCTACCGCATCGGAAGCGGACGCTCTACCATTGCGCCACCGTTGCGGTCAAAAAACAGAAGAGAAAAACTTCGTGACAGAAGATCATAAATTGCACAAGGAAACACCTTTTTTTTTCATAGTGTTGCATAAGATGGAGGACTGAAGCATTTGGTGAAAAAAAAATTAACTGCACAAGAAAGCCAGTTTGACACACTGACCTACAAAAAAAAGGACTTGGTGACAAAAGATTATAGATTGCACAAGGAAACACCATTTTTCTTGTTACATAAGTTGGTCTCACATTAAAGCATTTGGTGGCAAAAAAAATCAAATTGCACAATGAAGCCAGTCTTACATACTGGCCTGCAAAAAAAAAAGAACTTGGTGGCAAGAGATCATAAATTGCACACGGAAACAATGTTTCCGAGTCTTACATACTGGCCTATGAAAAAAAAAACCTCTTGGTGATACAAGATCATAAATTGCGATCGGAAAGCAATTTTTTTTTTCACGGTGTTATGCAAGTTCATCGAACATTAAAACATTTGGCGAAAAAAAATAAAACCTTAAGGGAACAACACTGCCCAGTCAAATACACTGGCTTAAAATTCACACATTTGTTGACAAAAGAAAATTATTTATTGCTTGAGCAAACAACCTTTTTCAAAGCCTTGCATACTTCCTTGAAAGTGGCTTCTTTGCAAAATATTTACAGGCATCCTGCTTGTCAGTCACATTGAATGCATAATTTCAAAGAAGTGGCCTGAGGCAGTGAACTGATATCAGGTTCATGAGTCGTGCCCTGTGGTCACAGCTTCTATCACTCTGGCATTTGAGGAACCTCGATGCACATGGGGCTGGAACGGTACAGTTTGTCAAGCTACTGAGTGGCTTTTGCAAAGTTGGATTGTCTCTAAATGCACTCTCTGCAAATGCTTGTAAAGTGTCCAAAATAAAAAAGAAGCTGGTCTGATGGATACAGCAAACCACCCCGGTCCTGGTTGCGTGTCAGCTGTAGGAGTTGCTGGTTGGTTACTGGCTTTGTACACAGAGAGACACAGTTTTCGCAGTTCACTTTTTCACTGACTACACGGGCAATGTATCCCCCTACATACACAGTGGCCAATATTTGAAGACTTGGGAGGTACTGAGGCAACACCGAGGTGGTTAGTCTTTGCAGCACCACAACTGCCTTCTTCAGTGAAGGCAGTGGCTGGACGTTTGCATTTGCAGCTGAGGAAACCAGCGCAGACGAAGTACAGGTGGGCTGTGAACTTGAAGCACTGCCAGGTAGGGGCGCAGATGTCACACTCTCAGCATGAGCGACATTTGATGTTACATTGGCTGCTGCAATTCCAGTCTTCAGGATCTTTTCTAAACTCTAAAGTGCTGCACGAACATCTAACATGTCACAATGACTCTGTTGGGTCGCTATTGAACCTGCGGGTAAGAACAAAAAAGAAGTTCTTCTCTGTGAGCAAGTATCTTGTACATGCCACAGTAGAGTAGGTGGCGACAAGAACGGCCTCATATGTTTCCTTCGTGAGAAATTCCTGTGGATGGTTGCACCTTTTCTTTAGCCCGTCCAAGTACATTGGAAAGGTGACCTCCAGCCACTCGAGTCGGGAATCTTGAATGTCATCATAGTGTCGAGCGTCAGCGAAATTTTGAACCAAGTGTTGCATGGTACTACTCGTGTCGTGGAGTACAAACCAACGGTAAAAGTTTCTCATGAAGGTTATGGTTGGGCCTGCATAAGCAAATGATTTTGAGCATGTGTGCCCAGCTTGCCCCTTCAGATGCTCTAAAGTGGCAGTCACGCATGGCAACAGGAGCTGAACAGCTCTGCCAACATTCATCTTCTCTATATTATTAGGGAAGACATGTTTCTGGCTCAGATGCCTTACAGGTTTTACAGTCAAACCTTTCTGTAGCTCGTACAGATCTTTGATGTAAGATGAAGAAATCTCACGTTCTGGACCGATATCACGTGACAACAGCTGCAACCGGACATTCTTCAAGACGACATGGGTCACTACTCATGAACAGCTGCCTATCAGGATCACATGGGTGCTCGGTCCTGTAGGTGACCAAACCATTTCCAAGAAGCTTCATGGCATTCACGTTGACCTTGTGGTTATCGGTCACCAGCCGCACAATTTTAAACCCACAAGCTTCCACTTTCTTCATCACAAAGATAATCAGCTTGTGAAGTTCATCTCCAGTGAGTCCCTTCATGCAACTAGCCTTGTTTCCACCAATATGCTGAAGTCTCACCACTGGTGGTTCCTATGTAATTAGACAGTGTTGTTCTACTTAGAAGCTTTAAAAGGGCCTCACCTCGCATGTGCTCAGAGGCCTTAGTAGACAAATGTCGAAGGACCACACACCTACAAGTTGTTTCTTCAGACCATGTTGGCCTTTTTCTCCTGAAGTTGATGATTTGATCAAGAAGAAAAAGTGCTTCTGGTTGTTGTTCCACGGCTCTTTCTTTGATATAGGAGATATCTGCTACCATGGAATCTTGCTGTAGTTTCTCAAGCTCCAATTTGTATTTGTCAACTGTCCTTTGCAGTATCGACACGTGGTTCCTGAGGTCCCTTCTTTTCTTTTCCATTTGGCTTTCTCCGTGGCCAGCAAGCTTGCCACCGCTTGTCTACTGTCCACCTGAACACCTCGGTCACATGCAGGAGGAGTCTTGGGCGGAAAGTTACTGCGTTGGTTGGTATCGCTGACAGCATCAGGTGATATCCATGGGCTCTGGTTCTTCAAGTTTGTGGTTTTGTGGTGTCGGCACTGCAGGTGGCAACACCACAGATACAGCGGCGCTTGTCGCATGATCACTTTTCTGTTTCAAAGGAATGCAAGCTCGCTTTACGATGCTTGCTCTGCTTCGTTCGGCGCTTGATTTCGGTTGCAAGTGCGCAGAGTAATCTTAAAAACCTGAAGGAACAACCGTCGTCGTTTTCCTTCCACAAAGTCCTCGGTGCGAAAATGACGGCTGCATAACTTCGTGTAGCAGGACGTTGAATTTGGCGACTAGTTGTCACATCGAATAATGGCCAGCCAATTTTCTCGTACATCAGCGGCAGAAGGAATCTCGTGAAAAGACAGTCCCGGCGTTTCCTTTTTCTCGTCAGATTTACACAGCGGTACGCTGCCGTACAACATCTTCAGTCGTGCTACATGCATGGCCGAAGCACAGGATTAACAAAAAAAGAAAGAAATAAACGTGAACCAATGTACCACAGCATGCAACTTGAAGAATGCAACACCACGTGTAGCAGCACAGCGAAGGGAGTACTGCCCATGACCTCCTCAGTACCACCTAACCAGCGAGCCTGGATGGATGGATGGATATTACGAGCGTCCCCTTTATAACAGGGCGGTAGCCGGGCCACCAAGCTCTAGCTTTATTTCTTTTTCCTCTACAAACATTTCTTTCCCGAATCACACATATTTTCACAACTAATCTTTCTCATCTACCTATTTTATCTATTATCATTCCGCTGTGATGTAACAATCTGACCCGAACTAACTTGCGCTTCTGTTTGCTCCATACTTTTGCGCCACCAATACACTAAGCACCTTTTACTTATCTCTATCGCCGACATGCTCAGCTTTCCTGTGTTACTACTGAAACCCATGGCCTCCTGTAGGGTAGTGTCCACAGCTGCACCTGGGTGGACATCTGTACATTCAATCAGTATATGATCTGTCATTTCCCTAGCTTTTCCACAGCACGTACATGTGTCCCCTTCTTTATCGAATTTCACTTTGTAACTTCGAGTTCTCAGGTAACCGGATCTTGCTTCAAACAGTAAAGTGCTTCCCTCTGAATTATCGTAAAATTTTTTGCTCTTGATTTCGTCTTTCCCTTTTCTGTAGTTGTTCAATGCCGGCTTCTTCTCCATTCCTGCTATCCAATCCGAGTTCTCCGCCGCTCTGACCATGCTCTTAACGCTCTTTTTCGTCACATCCATTTCGTTACTGGCTGTATACTTACTGGTAAGCCTCCTAGTTCTCTTCCTCCATTGTGAGTCAACATTCTTCCTATACAAATACCTGAATACTTTCGCTGCCCATCTACTTCCTTTCATATTCCTTAATCTCTGTTCGTACCTAATTTTACTCCGAGCTTCCCTTCCCTCAAAGTCAGACCATCCTACATCCCCCTTAACAGCCTCATTTGTGGTCTTCCCATGGGTGCCCAACGCGAGACGTCCGACCGTCCTCTGATTCACGTCCAGCCCTCATTGTACCTCTTACCTCATGCACACCACTGAGTTTCTGAATGTAAGTCCTGGCACCATTACACCTTTCCACAAACCTCGAATTACCACGTACCTGTTGTAACCACACAGCGCTCTATGCTTCATTATTGCAGAGTACCTCTTTCCTTTACCTATCATAACTTTTTCTTCAACTTCTATGTCTCTATTCCCATCATTTATCCATATCCCGAGGTATTTGTACTCTCGTACTCTGGGTATCTCCTTGCCCTGTGTTGATATGGTCTGATCGTTGCTGTCATTGAATATCATACAACCGCATTTTGTCACACTAAATTTTGCTCCTAAATCTTCACTTTCCCGACCACATATATTAACCAGACCCTGCAAATCTGTCCGACTGTCTGCGAATAGTGCAATATTGTCTGCATAAAACAACCCGGAGAGCTTTTGTTCTACCATTATACCTGCCTCTCTGTGTGACAGCTTAAAACCAATACTGCTCATCTCCAATGCTTTCTCCATTCTCCTCATGTAAAGCATGAATAACAGTGGGGACAACGGGCATCCCTGCCTCAACCCTTTACCTATATCGACGACCTCCATTCTACCATTACTCGCCATACCTTCCCATTCCGCACATACTGTATTTCCACTGTATATTTCCTTTAAGAGCTCTATACAGTCATCCCCTATACCAGCCTCTTTCATTATGTCCCATAAAATAGTCTGATTTACATTATCGTACGCACCCTTAATATCCAAAACTGCCAAATGTAAAGGTCTGTTCACTTTTCTGGCTATTTCTATACACTGTGTAAGCACAAAAAGGTTATCATCTAATCTACTGTAGACTCAAAATCCATTTTGGAGTTCGCCAAAAGGGCAGTTATGCTCTGTCCATATCTGCATTTTTAATTTAATTGCCTGCATTGCCAACCTGTAGAGTACTGCTGTAATGGTCAGCGGTCTATATGAGCGAATGTTATTTTTTTCTCCCTTGTCCTTATAAATGAAGTTATCCTACTTTGACGCCAACTGACAGGTATTCACCTGTCCTGTAAGCTTTTTTCAGTTGCTTTTAACAGGGCTTCTTTGCTGTTTCTTCCGAGCTCATTTATTACAGTAATGCTAACCCCGTCTAATCCTGTCGCTGTTTGTTTGGGATCTTTTCCTCCGCCTTCTTGCAATTGAAATTTTCTAGAACTAGTTCTTCACTTGGTCTTCCTTGCTACTGTTGCACGTCGTGAAGGGAGGCTAGTCATTCTTCTTAAAGGAATTGGCTGTTGCGTTTCGAATATAAGTCAGTGCATCATACCCCTCCAATTTATTTCCTTCTTCATACACAATATGCCATTGCATAGTTACAGTTTTCTTACCCAGCGATTTCCGGTGGTTCCAGAAAAGCCTAGATGCATCCTTCATTTCGCGAATGTCCGATATCCAATGTTCACTTTGGCCTTTAATCTTGGCTTCAACTAAACTCTGTACCAGGGCTTTTTTCTCGAGATATGTTTCCCATTTTTGCTTGACTTCGTCTTGTGGCCTCTGCTCCTTTTTTTCCTGGCTATGTATTCAGGATGCTTCCCGTTGATTCTCAACTGCGTCCCGAATTTCCCTGTTCCCCCATCGTTTTGGCTTTCGCTTTCCCCTCCAGCAACTTTTTTGTTTCTCTTTTATAATTTCAGTCCTTATTAGATTAAGAGGCTCATTATAATCCCACACTTAGCCTTTTGTTCTGCTCACTATGTCCTCGATTGTTGCGACTACGTTCCTAATTTGTTTCTCACTTAGAAAAGAGCTGCCCGACTTTAATTCTATGCTCTCTTTATGATCTACATAGCCCATTTACAAAGTTATGCATTTATGGTCACTTGACAAGGTGCTACTCTCTTCCTTATCTATGCTCATTTGTCTCAACTTGTCGTGAATTCCTTCTGTCATGAGGCAGTAATCGATTGTTGACTGCCTGCTTCCAACCTCCCATGTTACCTGCCCATCGCACTTAGGACTCATGTTAACTATATCGAGACTATGTTGTTCGCAGAGCTCTACCATCAACTTCTCGTTATAATCTGTATATCCGTCGAGGTCATGCACATGAGCATTCATATCTCCTAAGAGGAGATATGAATGCTCATGCGCGTGACCTCGCCAACATGACAAGCCAACCATGTTTACATAGCGCCACTTCGCATTAGCGGCGAGCGGGGGAAACACTAGCGCCGACGGCCATGAAAGGGCCTTCTTTCAGGCACTGAAAGTTATAGAGAACGCACTGCCCGAACTCGTTACGCGATCCACTTTCCCTGACGTGTAGTGGCGCATTATTATTCTGCCACGTATCATTATATTTCTTAATGCAATTCCTCGGCAAACGTTATACCTGTTTAGGGCTTATAGTGAAGATGCTTCAAGCACAGGCGTGGCTCATATTTTCATGCAATAAAGAAAAAAAACAGGCGTGGCTCAGTGGTAGAATGCTCGACTGCCACGCAGAGGGCGTGGGTTCAAATCCACGGAGAGGACGTGGTTCGAATCATCCTCGGTGCTGGTTATTTTTTCTAAAATTTGCTCGATAGCGGTTACGGACACCGATGGCGGCGGCGGACAACTACGGCGCCAAAAATGGCCCTTGTTGTGATCTCATAACAGCTTACGCTGTAATAATTAGCAACCAGTGGCTGCGCGGTTTGCCTCTCCGTCGTCCCAAGGGCTGGCCGTACTGCGACGCATACAATGCAAGCAGTGTAGAATATACAGAAGAATGTGTTGCATGTACATTTCTACTAAACAGCTTAAATATGTAACGAAGAATAAATTTATTAGTTTATTTAAAGTGAATCTGCTGGCACAGCCGGGCTGAATGCCTTTGTAGCGATGCAACCATGCAAAATACATGCTGTATTTGCAAAAGAGCTATAAATGCACATGCCTATATTTTGTCGTGGTGAAATACGAGCGCAAACACACACGCATATATCAGTACACGTACACACGCATATATATATATATATATATATATATATATATACATACATGAGGAAACATGCACACATGAACATTCGCTCACGTATACAAGCATGTGTGAACAGCGCATACGAGCACATGGGTGCACATACGTACGCACGAACATGTGCATACTAACACACGAGCATACGTACACACATACACAAAAATACACACACGTGCATGCACACTAAGACCCAACGTGTACATGCACACACAGACACATGCACATAATACACATATGCAAACACATGCACGCACGTACGACCACATTCACATAGATACCTGCGCACGTGCACACATATGATTGCACGTAAGCAGATGCATGCACACACGTACGACCACACGCACACAGATACATACACACATTCGTACACAGATACATGCACTGGCACTTACATACGACCACAAGTACATGCATACATACATACATAGCACACAGATACCCACATGCAAATACATGCATAGAGAGATACACACATATACGTACATACACAGACACATACAATACATACGTACATATGTTATACACGTGCAAACGTGCAATACGGACATATACATGCGAACACGTACACATTAACACACGCACATGCATGTGCACGAAGACATGCACACATACAGACACGTTCACACACACGATCAAAAATGTTGCAGTGGCTTAGCTCGGCTATGCCAGGATATACGTAGCGTTAGCAAAGGTTCAGCTGATTTTCTTAGCTTTCCTGGTTGTCTAGATTTTCTAGGATTAGCTTGACTGTCATGCTTACTGCTGCTCCAATGACACACACGGTATACAATTATCCGAACGGCAGGCAGGCAGGCACAGAACTTTATTTTTGTCCTGAGAAACTGCAGTTGGACGTCCCCTTTTAGGGGGATCCTGTAGCAGTTGCGGGCCGCTCCCACGCAGGGACAGGAAGACCGTGGCCCTCCGCCCTCTCACAGGCTCTCTGGACAGCCCGAAGTTGAACCGAAAGTCGCCGCTTCTCAGGGCTTCCTCCCAGTCCTCTTCTTTGCTGAACTCTGTGTCACGTAACGCAGGACATTGCCAGAGCATGTGAGCTAGTGAGCGCTTTCGCTGAGTTTCACAGTATATTCAGTCGATCGGCGAGCCTTGACGTCATCGACGGTGTTTTGTTGTTGCTGCAGGGGTGGTCGAGCACGTCGCTCAGCCTCCTGGCGACGCCGCTTTGCTAGACGTTCGTCCCTTTGCTCCAGTGTCTCCGCAGCACGTTTAGCCTTCTTCTGTTCATTCCTCCTACGCTCAACCGCTAATTGCCAGGCAACTACTTCAGGATCCAATGAGTCAAGCTTCTCCGCTCTTCTGCGCTGTTGAGCAGCATTTGTGCTCTCCTTCTCCATGGCTATACTACACTGGCAAACGCCAGTCAGAAGCGCAGCGGCTCCAGCGCAGTGTCAGACGGCGACTGCACAGCGAGCGCGCGCCGGCGCCAGTGCGTCTACCACGGCTACGACGTCACTCCTCTGGAATGCGCAACCGGCGGCGGTGAGTCGCGCGCGGCAGCGGCGGAGTGCGTGAGAGGTGCCGGCTCCAGTGGCTCCGGTGCGCAAGCTGTGTGACATCACTGATCTTTGCGCATGCGCAGCACGGCTCTTGATGTGCCGCGCGAAACGGGCTTGGCTAGGCCAGTGTAGCTAACGCTACAAAAGCTCACACGTACTTAAACACACGCGCAAACACA
This sequence comes from Hyalomma asiaticum, assembly GCA_013339685.2. NCBI lineage: Eukaryota > Metazoa > Arthropoda > Arachnida > Ixodida > Ixodidae > Hyalomma > Hyalomma asiaticum. Next base: position 131,971 of record JABSTT010001728.1, read on the forward strand.
GGCGCACACAATTACGAAATAAGAGTTACAGGCATTTAACATATGAATATACATCATTTGAAAATTTGTGCACGCACGACAACACGGTCCGATACTAACTAAAACATGTAGGCATTCTCTACTGTACTGAACAAAGAGTCCGGGTATGCAAGGTGCGTTAAAATTTCCATGCAACTTCAGCACTTCAAGGAAAATTGTAACAGTTAACTAACTTGGAAATATATGCTCACAAGGGGCGAAATGCTTTCTCTCGAGTTTTGGAGCCACTGCCTCCGTAGCACAACGTTCAGTTGTCATTGGAGGATAGAAAATCATTTGAGCCCTTTCTCTAGCTACCGCGGTATTGAAACTCGTGGCAGCGATAGATTTCCACAGCGAATGAAGTTTACATCTCTACAGAAAGGCAGAAACACTTGCGAAATGCACATTAGAAGCCACAAGGCGGCTACCGCTGGGCAGGAGCATGGAGGACGTGAGGAACTAAAAGCGCGCGAAAACAAGTTTCGCGCCATTTTTGGGACGTCAAGGTCACGTGATTGCGCGCTGCAGCCGTTCAGCGTTGTGGGAGGGCTGGCTCCTCGAACGGGGCGAGAAAACGAGGAGGTTGGCGGCTCCGGCGAGGGTGTCGTGGCGTAGTTGAAAGAGTGGCGCTACTTTCCAACATCAAGGGGCTTTAGCTGCAGCAAGCAGCGGGATCAGGTTTGAAGTGAGGGGGAAAGGGCATGCCGGCAGTGGCAAGATCGCCGGATCGAGGGATGCAGGCCCGCCTCGCTCACGCTTGCACGCATGCACACGTGTGCTCACTCTCGCCTCGCAGTCGCCATGCCTTCGAGCGCGCCAAGCATTACGCCACTGCTTCACATTCCATTGCGGCGGGGAAGGTGCTTCTGGTTGCTACTTGCACAGAAGTGAGAAAATTTGGGGCAAAATCTGTAGGTTGTCGCTGGAGAAAATTCGTTATTTCGAGGGGGTCTCCCGCTGCCACTTCGTTACGTAGAGGTCTCAAATACATGTGCTTCTAAGGAGTAACGGCGGCGAATAGAAAAAATTCGTTATACCTAGGAATTCTTATATGGAGGTTCGTTATAAGCAGGTTTAACTCTAAGTACTAAAAAGAACAAGACAAAACGCTGACAATGCATACACAAACAACACTGGCAATAGTAACGGAACAATTGATGTGTTATACGCGTCTTCGGCTTTGTCATATAAAAGAAAAAGCGTGAACAAGAGCTTTCTGCCAGTGTTTTTGTTGCGGGAGTTTCATTTTCATCCCAAGCGTTGAACCGCACCAGCTATGCTCCATGCCCCCACGATCGTAAAAAGTGAGTTGGCCATGACACTAGCGCCTCACGAACACTTTAAAAAAGAGAGAAAAGCTCTTACATTTCTTCTTTATTTCTTGTATCTTATCAGGTTTTCAGCTGAGAAAATTGCAAGGGCTCCCTGCTGAGTCATGTCATCTACTAGCCTTCCGCTCTGGTTACTGTGACTGATGCACTGAAATTTAAGTACCATATCCACTGACTCAAGAGCATAAATTCGTAGTACCGAAGTGTTCTTAAAGGGACCCTGAAATAATTTCGACGATTTTGTGAAAACATGGTGATCCGGTAGAGCGAGTCATTAGGATCATTAGAGGACAGATTTCAGAGCTCTGCGTAAAGTGTGTAATTTACAATAAGGCTTTGAACATGCTCATCGCAAAATATCGCAGCGGCTCGTCGAAATGCGTTTTCAAACGCCCCCTCCTATTGAACGATGCAGTGGGAGGCCGCTGATTGGCCCCCTAACAAGTGTTCCTTCATTTCAGCCAACGGTATCGTCGCGGCATCTGGCGGCGTACACACGAGCCGCTGGCGCTCTATTACAGAGGCTAGCACTGCCGAGGCTGGGGAGCTCAGTAAAGATATCGGGGCGCTATGTCGCTGTGGAGGGCTCCGCAGGGTGGCTGACGAGGGAGGCGCAGTCATCGCTAGCTCGCACTCTGCAGCTGATCGAGTTGAGGAGGAACAGCAGTGGTAAGGAGGAAGGTGACAGAAATAAGCTCATAGCTGCCTTAGCGCATGGTGCTTCACTTTATTTATGGCGTGAATGATTTCAAAATTGTGCTGCCTAATCAGTGACGCAATGTCAAAAAAACATTTCAGAGACCCTTTCAGATGATGTGGGACTAACTGTAACGATTGTTATTCTGTTCAATATTCTGTACTATGTTGCACTGAAAGGCTTTTACACTGAAACTACAGGAAGTCAGCATGCAATTTCAAAGAGGTTTGTTAATGTGGTGTTCGTTGTGCCAACATTTCACTGTACATGGCACAAAAGAGAAGCCAGCTACGGTAACAGCAAAGAAAAGCAAGCACCTGTTCTTACCACATAATTTCAAAACATCTTTGCAGAACATGTATGTTGCAGACTTGTACATACACAACTGCTGCCGTGTAACAACTTTTTACCTCATGAGTATTCAGGGGCATTAACAAGCAGAACTATTAGATGTGGTATTGTGCATATTATTCAACAGAATCTGCAGAGGATGTTCGCAATAAAGCAGTACTTCTTTTTTATTCCATCGTCGTCGTCTTCTGCCCCGGTCGCCCCACACATGCCATGTGGTGGTGCTGCGATCAGCAGCGATGCCTATTGTAACAGTAGTGGAAGCTTTATTTTTCTCATTCAAAACAAACCAAGAGCAGGAATAACAAAAGTCCACTTTCAGCAACAGTTCACAGACTTACTACTCCAGATTACTAATTTATAGGGGCAATAAACAATTCAAACACTGTAGCTTCACTGACTGAACTGTGCATGTGTATTGTGATTGGCCTGCACCGATGCTTTCTCTCACATTCACCCCCCATTCGTTCCCCACACATAGAATATCAAACAGGTAAATGTCTAGTTAGCCTCCATGCACCTTCTGTGTTACTTCTCTCTCTCTCAAACAAGCGTTCTCAATTTATAGACAATGCTGCCACAAACATGCAGGTCATATATTACTTCCTTGCATGTAGGAAGGTGGTTCAGGTTTCCCGCAATAGCTTGATCTTTCAATACACCGTCATCGCAGAGGAAGTTCCAAGTCTTTGGGCCACATCTTATGTTAATAAAGTCGCAGCACATGAGCCATAATCTAGACTGAATTACAGCCTACACCAGAGTCCTTTAGTGCTTTTCTGGTCCTGAAACTCCTCAGTAACGTTATGGCGTGAGCTTGCTATCTCACCGCAGCGGATGTGCGGTGGCGCTATGAGCTCGCAGGGGGCACTGAGGAGAGCTTCGCTGTGTCGGGAGAGCTGGGGGCCTGAGGATCCGGCAGCACCGGCGATCAGTTTTCCTCGTTTTTCTCAATTTGTGCTACTGACAACTGTCACAGTTGTATAGAAGGCATGCATGGTATACGTGAGCGACGATAACCAAAACTTATTGTGTTCCGGGTTGTCACTCCGGCTATAGAAGCACAAGTGAAAAGGTGTCGTCTTTTAGTTTACCAACAGATGGCCATGACAGAGATAAGTGGAGATGTGCAATACCGCGACAGGAAGCTGGAGGATTTACCTTCAAATCAGAGCACATCAGAGTGTGCGAGAAACAGTTTGATGCTACCGACATTATTCGAACGGATGACTTTGTAGTGAATGGTGAAAATGTGTCGCTGCGATGCGAAAAGGCATGGTTGCGGGCCGGCGCCATTCCTCGGCTGTTCGAAGGATTGCCGGCGTACATGATCAAGCCAAAACTGCGATCTCGGTCAGCGAGGATGTTCTCAAACGTGATATTTTCAAACATCTGCACTGAAATAAGCTGCCATAGTGAAGTATGCACTCAATGGGTGTTAGTGTTTCCTCAGCTTGAAACACTTGGGTATTTTGCCCCATGTTACATTTTTCGTGTTCAGAATAAATCGAAAGTGCAACAGACCTCTTGCGAACGCATGTGCTTGTTTTCTCTAAATTAGTAAAACACGGTTTCGTTTCACTAAATGAAGTCTCCTCTTGCATTCTTCATCAAGAAAAGTGTTGCATCACACCGCGCAAACGTACCCCATCCAAACAGTCTAAGTAACGCACGTGGTGATTTGTGAAAGTGCCGCCAGCGCAAACATGGGAGATACCTGAGCGCCCTTGCATAGCTGCACAATGCAAAGTGCGGCTCACTTTAGCTCGTGCAATGTCCATGTAACATGAAGTTGTCAAATTTACTCATAGGAAATGAAAAGAACGCAGTTGCAAACCTTAGAGATTGGTGGGTATTTATGCAGCACACGGACATTACCTTGCGAAAGCTTTGTCATTCCTGATTTCAAGTGCTGCCGAAGCTCTGTGAGGTAAGCTGCAGTGGAGAGAATAAAGATTTTATAAACTGTGAACAGGAATGCAAAGTTTTTCTTTTTCGTAATGCGGTCATGTTAACAAATGAGTGCAGTGTGAATGCAAATAACAGAACTTTTCACCTGGTTATACAATGTAAGCTAAGGCCAACCAACAGCCTAGCTGAGATCTGTGTTGGCCTTGCTGTGCAAGCCTGTCTCCCCTTTATGCAACTTATTAATTTCTGTTTCAATTTAGACAAAAGCTAATCATTTTGTTGCTTTTTTCAGCATAGTTGTTTTCATTCAGAATCGTATTGTTGTAGCCGACTCAAGCCCTGACCCCGATCTCGATGCATTTATTATGCAACTGCCCATTTTATGACTAAGTTCAACGTGATTATCTACCAAATGCAATCCTGCTGCATCGCACGTTTTGCATATGTATGAAACTATGACCTTGATTCATTGCCAGCAGGCTCTACAGAATATCTCATTTCATTTTACTCAATATTGAATGATCGCTTTGCACAATGCAAAGTGCGGCTCACTTTAGCTCGTGCAATGTCCATGTAACATGAAGTTGTCAAATTTACTCGTAGGAAATGAAAAGAACGTGGTTGCAAACCTTAGAGGTTGGTGGGCATTTGCGCAGCACACGGACATTACCTTGCGAAAGCTTCGTCATTCACGATTTCAAGTGTTGCCGAAGCTCTGTGAGGTAAGCTGCAGCGGAGAGAATAAAGGTTTTATAAACTGTGAACAGGAATGCACAGTTTTTCTTTTTCATAATGCGGTCGTGTTAAACTCCTGCCACATAGGCGGTCTGACTGTAAATACCACGATCGGCACTGGCTGAACTGTCGCTGTGAGACTTAAGTTTGCGAGTTGGTGGGTTTTGTGAGGCTTTCAAAGTGCCACAAGTCTAAGCAAACAACCTGTGCCTGAATAAGTACTCTCTTGCTCCAGTGTCTGAGGTGAGGTACCGTATGGAACGACATATAAAGTTAACATTGCTGCGTCAGTACGACTGGATCCATCGCAGCCTTGCCAAAGTAAGTTTCTCAGACGCGTATGCATCAATCGCATTGTATGGCAGGTGAAGTATTAGTGGTAGTACAATTATAGGGGTTTGGTGCAAGAAAACACATTGCTGCAAACCAGCACAGCATTCAGCCGTGTGCAGGGCACGTGCGCGGATGCCCCCGCGTTGACCGTGGCGACCCTAGCGGCAGTTTCTGTCCCTGTATGAAACTACGGGCAGAGTTTCATGACCAGAAAAGCATTGAAGGACTCTGCCTACGCTCATCACAACAAATCCTGTTCACAGATTTGCTGTAACGAGCATAGATTGTAATTCAAGCGTACAAAAGACTTTCTGATATAACGGACCATATTTCAACCAAAGTTTGGTCTATGTATTTTATCAACACAATGAAGTTTACGTTTAAAACAAAACTTTACAGGTTTTAGATTTCTGAAAACTGAAAATTTTAAGAAGTGCACACACTTCATACCACTGTTACCAAGATCTACTTTATCGTAATGCAAGTTAGCTGTGCCATGATTGAGAACGCAAATCGGACCAATGCTCCGCCTACTGCGTCTCACAGAAGAAGGCAGTAGTGGTGGGGCGAGCAGAAATTGGCAGAAGTGACATTGATCAAGGTGTTCTGAGCAGCCGCACCGCCTCGCCTGCACCTTTTGGGTGTCACTTCCATTGTATTTGTGCACCCTATCACAAATAACTAACCTCCCCATTCTATGTTTCTGGCTTACACTTGAAAGAACTGCTGCTGCTTGGATAACTCTGTTTAAAAAGAAACATTAACATGGCAAGCCGTCCTGCTGCCTATGGCTGTATAAATGCTAGTGGCTGAGGCACTGTCTTTCAAAACCCCTGCAGCAGATGAACTTTACCACTAGGTGGATTGCTGCAGTGAAAGGAACCAAAGCTTTCAAGACCCATGCATTTTTACCTGTTAAACCCATTTTAGGGAGTAACCACGCGTCAGAATGACCTGGCATCCATGGCTCGCAAGAGCAAAAAAGAACTACGGTGTATCAACATTCGCATGGCAACATACTTGGGCTGTGCAAATAGCAAGATTTTGAGTGCGAAGCAAACTCGAATATTTATGTTCAAGTGCAAATGGCATCAATATTTTTCAAATAATTTTTAATATTCTTTTAATAATACCATGTCAAATTATGGAGAAATTTGCTGCTAAACATGGGCAAAAGAAATTCATTGTATGTTTAGTGTACTACTCCCACAGTGCAACATCAAAGCCTGAAGAAGAGTCCAACAGAGAACTGTGCAACAGCAACCTGAGCTAACTTCCCCACAGTACACTAGTGTTAGGTCCACTGCACTACTTGAGTGTTAGATCTGCCACAGTACGCGTGTGTTAACTCTGTCGCTGTACAAAGTCGCTAGCTCAGCACAATACACAAGTATTAACTTAGGCCCATTACACAAGCATTAGCTTCGCCACAGTACGAGCATTCACTCCTCTGCTGTACATGAGCGTTTCGCCACGGTATACGGTTGTTATGAGACAAAGTATACTACATGTAGGAATGGGCCACTTGTCACCAGACCCAGCATAATTTTGCCCTTACTTACCAACTTTGAATAATAAGGTAAAGTGCAAATCAAATCGAATAGCAAATGCTACTCAAAAATTATTTCAAGTTTCGAATATCCTCATACCCCTACAACATACACTTTCAGGTAGTTCGCTTTCTGTTCTATCTTGCAAGCAGCCCAAGTATACGCCATCAAGGCGTTGGTCGCTGGTGTGTTTCAGCCCTATGAGTAACCAAACGACAGAGATAAACCGGGCTCACGTGCTCCGTATTACTGCACGGATTTTTTCGTAGTACAGTCGACGACCGATAATTCGTACTCCACGGGGAACGTAAATAAGTCCGAATTATCGAAAGTCCGAAAAAACGAATGCGTCAGAAAAAAAATACTTTTATTGACACTTCAGTCTACCGGTGGCCGAAAAAAGTTGTCAATGCGTTGCTGCATGCACTTCCGCTTACGTGCAACCAAGTCCGCCTGTATCTCCACCAGTGTGATATGATCGCTGTACGATGACGAAAGAACAGCGAGGGCTCAAGACAGGTCCGCATGCGACGGCTCCGGAGCACACGGTGCGTCATCGTCATCAGAGTCAGAACCGCCGTTTGACGGTTGCAGAACCTGCTCAATTATGTCGTCGTCATTCAATTCGGCACACGACGACACCGCACTGTCGACGTTTGCAAAGTCTTCAAACATAACAGTGTCAGGAATTGGCACACCGCAGCCTGGCAGGTCGTCAATAACGTCCACACCTGAGCTCGTTGCGCTGGGCGGCAGGTCCGGCTCTTCAGTTGCATTGTCGGGTTCTTCGGCTGCAGTGTCGGCGGTGTCGGGCTCAATACGCAACGTGAACGGGACCAACGGTGCCGTTTACATTGCGTAGTGAGCCCGACACCGCCGACACTGCAGCCGAAGATCCGAGTTAAATGCACCAACTGTGTCCGAAGATCCGAGTTAAGCGGCCTTCGGCGCTGGCTGTGAGGGCACCGTTAGTGCAATTTATTTCGGATCTTGTGAGACAGCTGGACGTAAAATAAAGCAAGTCTCAAAATAAAGATGAACACGCGCAGAATTTAGCAAAACGCTGTACCGCAGACACATATGACAGAATGTGTAAGATGATCGCGCACAATGTAAGATGATCGCGATGTCGATACGATCCCCTACAGTTGAGCAGTGCCTCCAAGATTGGCATTTTCAACTACAAATCTCTCAGGCATAAAGTTGCGATCGAAATAAAGCCTCATAGATTACCAATTAGCTTTCGTTTTGATTTCTGAGGCCATACTTTGTATGGTATGTATGGGTGCCGGAGGAGATAATAATTGCTGCCGATTGGGCGTGCGCGACAGTCGGACAGGGTCCGAATTATTGAATGTAGATCTGGCAGCTGTCCGAAATATCGGTCGTCTTTACACATTACTTCTATGGGACCATCGGCGGTGCCGCGCGACTGTCCGAATTACCGAGCATGTCCGAATCATCGGTGTCCGATTTAACGTTCGGCGACTGTAGTTCAGAGCCACCGCTGCCGCCTGTGTCTATAACCGCTATCAGCTTCACAGTGAAAAAAACCCCCATGCCGGTGCGCACTTGGTGCCACTACAGCCCAACATGTCCTCACCACATGGCATCCTCCCATTTTCTGCCATGGCTGTAATATGGTAGGAAAGCATCCACCGCTGGCTCTCACCATATAGCTCAGCCATGTCTCTGATCTGAAATAGCGGTCTTTCAGGTCATTACATGTAGTTAGCCTCCGGCTGTGCTTTCGTGAACGAATGAGAGGGAAGAGACGACAATGAAGGAGGAGGAGGGGAAGAAGACTGAGTAGAAGACTGACAGAGCACGCAGTGAAATCCACCTTATGCTGTGTCCTCTGCGCAGGCCTGGGACTTTCTTGCGAATAATGCATTTTGGTTGAGCTGTTTCAAATTTCATGCTGATTTTCATGTTCAAAGTATTCGAAAGTACAGAAAGACGCCTATAGCTTGAGTTTTTTGGAAACCTGTTCAGTTGCCTTTTAACAGACCACGCTAGAATGGATTACTGGTTAGGGTGAACAATAGTAGCGGCAATTTTTTTTCCAAATTGGGCGTATAAAACGCACTTTTCCATGTTGACACGGTCTGGCAACAGACTTGAACGGATCAGTGTTTGCGTGCTCAAGCCACAACAAGTTCTAAGTTTAGGATGGCAACAGTAGTGGCCCTTGGCAAAGTCAAGCCACGGAGTAAGAATTCTTGAGGAGGGGAAACAGCACTTGCTCGGGTGGCTCGGTAAAGTCATGCCGTAAGGAACAGCACCGATGCGCCATCTGTTGCGCGAGTCGGAGAAACAGAAATGCACGTTACGCTCTCCACGGAAGCTTGCCTCTTTAACGTTTTGTTTTCGAGGCTAACCGGCACCGATTCACTGTAATGGGTGCATCCTCGGTGGCTGCAAATGATCTTATAGACTAATGAAAAGAAAGTGTCACATACACAACAATTACCTGTACAGTACCTTTTCTGGAACGCGAAATGTACAATCCTTTTATAACACGAGATCGGTTGGTTAGATCAGCACCAAAACTATTGGTACAGCGTCGTTTCTTTTTTTTCAACTACACATATGCCACTGTTTGCTTCATTATTGTTCAAGGCATTGGGCTTGTGGCCAAGAGACGTGAGAGGACGCACCCTCTCACTTTCCTCATCGTGGCAAGCAGCGAGCATATTTGCGTCTTAAGAACCCAAGTATCCATCTTTGCACGTTCTCTGTACATCACAACAGGTACAGTGGGCCGTGTCCTTTCTTTATTTTTTTGGCTTTCCAGAATTTCGATTTTCAGAAGGTGGGGGGTGTATAAATATTCGGCTGAGACAGCGCGGAAATATTGACAGCACAGCGTCTTTTTACAAGACAGGCCGTTCCAGTTTGTCCAAGACTTCGCTGCTAAGATCGCTCTAACATCAGCGCGTTATGTGAATGTCCATGAAATGCTTCTCGCAAACATAGGCACTGGGCATGAGCCCTTGGTCTTTCCTTGGTATTGCGCGAGTGCACAACTCCAATTTCACTGAGCCACTGAGAATTTTGAACGCAATCAGCTTCACCTTGCAGGATGGGCCAATGTTAAGGTTTGGCACAACACATTTTCACCCCTAAAACGGCACTGATGAAAATCCTGGACAGCGCACGCATTTGTTGCAACACGAAAAGCACACACAAAATTTGAGGAGCCGCCCCAGCAGCACGCTGCGGAATCTCATAAGAGCTCCAGAGTCAGCAGACCACAAAGAATACACAGCAGCTTTCACGCCCTTTCTTCTCAAGGCCATTTACCCATGCGTGCTCACAACACACCAGCGAGTGACTTACAGAGACATGTGTTGTCTACTCTGGAGTGACTGCACGCAGCTCGTTCCAAGTACTGTATGGCACGTAGTTAAGTCAGCATTTATTACTAACTGCAGCTAAAATGTCTGTCGCACTTATTTATTGATGCTACAGACTGAAAACTGAGAAAATTTGCAATATGCGAGACGGTAACGCAATTATTATGCGTTGTGCCCAAAGGATGACATGTAAATGATGGAAACACGCAGGAAGCATCATCTGTCATGATGTGGAGAAAACTGAAGTTTCTCCTCGGCCAAGCGCTACACTAAGGAGCCGCCACCGCGTGCTGCCGTGGCATAGCAGTTTCCCCTCCTCCAATACTTCTTTCTCCGTGCCTCCAGCCAAGGCAGTCTGAAGGCACGCATGTGTAACATGGAGGCATTTTGTCAGTGTGTCCCCATGCACCATGCTCCCGCTCTAGTCAATCATATTGCTACAGGCCTGTATCACCGACCGTCAAGAGGCGAATAGAGGAAGACGAGGAGGACGTTTTTAGCGAGGCTTGCTCGGGCTGCTGCTTCATGGCCAAGCGCCTCAGCATTCCTTTGTAATTACATCTCTACATAGCTTTGCCTCTTGCGTCTTTGAACGTAACATCTTTCGTGGAGGTGCTGGGTATCGATACCAGTACATCCCGTACCCCTAGTTCTGGGATAATGGTTTACGAAAGGAAGGAGGAAAATTTCACTAACAACAACATTGGGATCGTGAATGCAGTTGCACGCACTGAAAAGCAGGCAGGCATTCCAAGAATGAGGGGCCAAGGAGACCACGAGTTCTGCTGTGAACAACAAAGCTATCATCGGTAAGCAAGCTTCGTGAAATTATTCCTAAGCACTGGAGGTAAATGTGAATAAAAAGCATTTTGTCTGTTTATTTTAATATTGGACATTCGTCATTTGTTCTCTGCGATTTTGCAATAATATAGTTAGGCATCATGACCGTACATTTAGAAGTGGCGTATTCTAGTTCTCCAAGCCTATGTCTCGGCGAGTCGTGTTGGCAAATTCAAATTAAGTTATTATTGCAAGGTGCATTGGTACGAACATGTTGGAGCTGATTCAGATTAGCAGTGGCCTTGCTGCAAGTACTATAATGCACCCCCCTCTTTAAAGTAGAACCTTCCTTGCATCTTTAAGTCAACATTGTTTGTGGTTGACTTTGTTCACAACCATGCCTTGCCTTGACACACACACATTCGGTAAGTAGTAGCAGCTGTTCCACCTTGCCGAGAGAAGTTTGAAACGATGGTTAGACAGCTATGCTGATGAACCAAATGACCTCAGATAAAATGGACGGATTATCAGGGTCCACTGTAATGACCATCAACCGTACTTACAAAGACAAGTATGGATTTGCCCGCCCTCCCTGCTGGATGTTCCAAGAGATGGCAGCTGTTAATGCATGTCGAACGTAACCTCTCATCACTACTCGCTCCTAGGTGCCTGTGTTAGACATCGGTCTTAAAAGGATGTCATAAGACAAAGAAGAAAGGAATAGAAGACAGAGAATAGTTACTGGGCTACACCTCAGCATGGAGGAATTGCATTTGAGCAAGTATGAAGAAAATGCATCCTACATTTAAAGTATTTATAAGCCAATATCATTCAACCCCCCTCGCCCCCCCCTCCCTACCCTTTTTCAAAGGGGCCCTGCAACATTTTTAAAAAAAAATTCTGAAGTGAGATCAATTAGGGGGCTTATTGCCTCATGAATCGTCTTCCGCAAAAATTTTTCAAATCTGTGGTGAAGTTTACAGCGTCAATTTGAGGGGGAATACTACGGTCCGAATGCGTTCACTCCCCTTTCGTCGCACCGAGCACACTGGATACACAGAGGGCACTGAAGAGGCAAGAAAGCCATGCTAGCATGCGTCATCACCTTGAACATCTTCTCTTTTTCTTTGGACTCATTTGCACATCAGTAGTGGCGAACTTGTGGCCCTAGTCACTGCAGCAATGTGGTGCCACCTCATGCCATCCACAGTAACTGTCGATGGCAGTCAGCCAATGGTAGTTCTCAAACTTATTTCGTAGTCCATGCTAAATTATGATGTGCCTTGCTCAAAGAAAACTGGGTGATCTTCAAATGTATTCTGAAACCAAAACGCAATATCCCTGCTGCATGTTGTGCAATTATATTCGGCTGATACATTCACAGGAGCCTCCATCCAGGATTGATTGGCGTAATTTTCTTGCCATATTCGGAAAGTGTTGTAAAGTGTCTTTAGAAGCTTTACACATACTTTGTTACTCTGAACTTGCAGACTAATACAAAACTCGGGAGCGTAAAAGTTGGGACTAGTTTTTACAAAATGTGCATTAACTTACAGGTGCCCTGGGATGCATCCACGCAAGGTATTCTGGTGCTTTCACGGTGACGATGCTGAAACTGTAGAGGCCATTCTGAAATATATGAAGGAGAGGCAAACAGCAAAGGAATTCCACAATGTTTAAACTTGTTATAAACAAGTATGCACACATTACAAACACATTATTGAAGTGACCCTCATAATGCTTATGTGGCTGCTAATTGCCCTCTCTTCTTATTCGCAATCGTTTAGTAGTACCTAATCATATTTACGAGTGCTTGGCGGCTAATAACTATGATGACACAATTCATAGCTTGCTGCCCCAAAGGTTTTGCAACACGCAGCAACAGTGCCCAATCTTGGAGGTTGTGCCTGGAAGGCACATACTCTCTGTCATACATCACTTGTAGAGAGCGTTAATGACAGCACTTTATTTTCTAATTTTGTTAGGAAAAACATCTACTTTTACAACTATTTTGTCATGGATCCACTCTTAGCATCAGACATCGTATTTCCCACGCAGATTGCTTTATTCGTAGGCTTTAAGTGAAAACTAGGCTCTTTACAAAGCTGCGATGGCAGCCAAGTGTACATGCAAGTGACAAAAGTGAGAAGCCACGGAACTTACAACAAAATGTAAATGTAGGCTAGACAGTTTTGGAAGGTGCATTCTTTCTAGGGCAACTTGAGCCTTACTTATCCAACACAGAGACTAAAAAAGCAGGGTGAAGAGCTTAAAATACAAGAGGGTGAATGAGGGTGCATTAACGCTGCTACCAGTTACGAGCTGTGGACTGCATAAATAAATGAGCAAGTTATACAATACGGCTGCACTGTATGGTGTTCACATACATTGATATCAAATATGGCCGCCATTTTCAGGAGCTTCGGACCTTGCCAGCGGCCATCCTGAAAGAAGATCTTTTCTTTTTCCTCATGGTCCCAACCCCTTGTGCGCATAGAGATGCCTTCTGGCTGTTTAAAATACACGAGGAACGACTGTGGGACCGCATCAGCAGATGACTTCCTGAGCTCATAGTACCTGCAAGACCATGGCGAAGGAACATAAGAAATGTCATTTATTTTACTAAGGAAACTCAGGATTAGTCAACAAATGCAGACTAATACACTACAAGCCCCTACCATAAGACAAGCGTACAAAAATTCAAACAGGATGCAATGCATTTATGGCATGTGCATTTAGACTTTTGGAGAAAGCCTATCTGGTCAGGATGAAACATGTCAAAAGATGTACACCAACCAAAATATAAAGCTTTAGCACAGTAACATTACAGTGAAGGTTGCTAGATGGTGCTTGCAACTTCTGAAGTTGTGCTCCCAAAAAGTTTGTGCACCTCTGAGCTAGAGCATAAGCTTGGCTTATGCCAGAGTTAGTGCAAAGAAAGTGTAGTGCACTCGTGCAGATGAGACAGCCAAGTGCGAACGCAATTTGAGTGGTGATATTTGAAGCAGTGCATGTAGTTATTTTGGAGATGACCAAACATGCAAAGTGTGCAGCATGGAGACAAATTTGCATGATAGAAGAACGATCCCACACTTACAGCTAGCTCAAAGGGCTAATGCGCCAGTCATTGGCACCTGCATTGCCATAGCTTTCAAAGCTGTGAGCCGCTCCCACCTGCTACAACTCTCAAGAACGTAGGCATGGCACGCCGCATGTGGGGTGTGCCCTACAGGTCCCGCACGAAGTGAAAATGGTTAATTACATGGCGACAGAGCAACTTGAGGGGTCCTAAAACAGTTTTTACAGTGTCAGCTGTTATGAGCTTGTTACAATGGCCACAAATGCCGGTGATGGTGTCCACCGCCGCCTGTGTCCATAACTGCTACTTCTCATACGAAAAAAACTCCATGGCTGTGCAGATTCGAACTCCACTCAAGAAGAGCAATGCCACTACCACACACCCCGACTCTCACCACATGGTTGGACACTTCATGTGTTCTCAGCCGCGGCTCTGTTATTGTAGATGGTGTGTTTAGGAGCATTATATGTTGTCAGCCACCGGTTGTGGCTCCATCAACAAAGACAAGAAAAAAGAAGCAGGAGGAGAAAAAAAATGAAGAGGAAGAGGATGACAATGAAGATAAATAGGAATAAAGAAATGAGAATGAGGAAGTAGAGGAGGAAAATGACTATGAAAGAGAGGAGGAAGAATGTGGCAACGATGTAGAAGAACAGTGATGTGATTGGCCAAAGCTTTCTGGAGCAGCTTGTGGAGCAGCTACAGGCTCATTTTCGAGCAGAAAAATTGACTTCATGAGACATAAACACAAAAAAAGAAACATAAACAAAGAGGATACCTTTGGGGGAAAAAGCGTTAATATGGCATAAAGGTATTGTTAGGGGCAACTCTGCAACATCACAGCTTGGCTCGAATAACTAGTTATGTACACCTTGATGTGCTGGAGTCAGTAAAATTGACAATTAACTTTGTCATATTGAAACTTCGTTCAACTGAAATTTGACTTATTATGCAAAGTCTAGTCATCAAAAAAACATTTTTACACAGAAAGTGCTGCAAGAATGTATAATAGGACAATAAAAAAAATTGGCTGGCTATTACGATACTCCCCAATTCAAAATTTGAACGCAGCTGCTTTGCTGCTTCAACTTTACGTTATGTAGAGGCAAAGAATTTAGGTAAACATGTATATGTACAATAAGAAAGCATTCCCCATTCCTCCCCCTCAAGGCTACCTTTTCTGTTGCCTTTGCATGGACTCTTTCTTTTT
Organism: Hyalomma asiaticum; assembly: GCA_013339685.2. Lineage (NCBI taxonomy): Eukaryota > Metazoa > Arthropoda > Arachnida > Ixodida > Ixodidae > Hyalomma > Hyalomma asiaticum. The sequence continues at coordinate 147,328 of JABSTT010001728.1, forward strand.
CTTTCTGTGCCTCTCTCGTTGTTCACAAAGAACTGGCTGAGACTATCCTGTATAATATGATTAGGAACTGCAGCCACTCAGTGCTCCCCCCCATAACATCTTTCTTTTTCTTTTTTGCCTTTCCATGCCGTCTTCTTTTTCTGTGAGTGCAGATATGCTATGCTTGGTTACGCCGCAGTCGATGCCAACTACACCCCGAAACTATAGGAAGGAGTACATATTATTACGTTATAAAAAGAATAACGTCAACGACGTTTCTGACCCAATAGTACAACCAGTGACCACAACTTGAAGCCATGGCAGGTAAGTCACCCTCGCAGCATCTGTGCGTCATGCGTGGGTAACATGTTAAGCCAAAAAGGAAATGTGGCATCAACACACTGTGATAAGTGATAAAAGATATGGCGCCCATTGTGCTGCTGCACCTTGTCATCCAAACCTTGGGCAATGTCCAGATCAAGCGGCAACGTTAATGTTATGTTCACCAAGCCGCTTGCTCCCCGCTTTATTCGATGAACGCACATCTTGCCAAGCCACAAAAACAAAAATGATTCGGCTTAAAATCTGATGAAAACAAGGCATCAACCAGAATTATGGCAACTTTGTTTATGGTGACTGCCTTTTCTCTTTCGCAATATCAAGCTCATGTATGTCTGAAGAATGAGCCAGACCTGGAACAGTGTCACAAATTTCAGTCGCCACTGTGCATAGGTTCAACAGAAATCTAGTAAGTTGCCCTTAACGTAACTTTAGATAAAGTCAGCAGCAGTGTAGAGTGTCAATGCAAGCAGCTAAAAAAAGGTATTGACATACGTACTAAACGTACTTTACGTACATACGTACTTTACGTACATACGCAAAAAGCATGTACTAGTCCAGCTGTTTTTGCTTGGAGTGTGCCCTTGCTGTTTCACAGAAAGTCCAGATCAACTTTTTCGAATTCGGAATCACGGGATCTCTGATTCCAGTGCAAGCAGCAACATCTTTTTGTCTCGCAAATCGAGATCACTTGCCAGGTACCATCTAATATTGGCCCCATTAGCATCCGTTTCTTGAGCGATCGCTTGCATGACAGGCAAGAGCCCCCTGTGTTTGAAACTGCCATTTCAATGTCGACTCATGCTCGTCACCAAAGCGATCGCTGAAGCAAGACACAAGCAGAGAGAAATACGGAACTAGGCTGATCCTGAAGGGTGTGATATTGACACGTGCGGTTGTTCTGCTTAAGTGGAAAGCCGTTATCGCTTCCCAGTGACACGCGCGCTCGTTCTGATTGTTTGCGGGGAGTGCTGTTATCACTTTTTGTTAAGTGCAATGCAGGCTGCATTTGTCTTGCATGCCACTTCTAGAACCGTGTCGACCATTGTTGAAACTTTGCATGCTTGACGCACACATTTCAGTAACTTCTGGAATTCCAGAGATAATGCGAGAACGTGTTATGACGCGCGTATAAAAGCCGACGCATTGCGCCGCTTGTCAGTCTTTCCGTCGACCGACGACTGTTCACGCCGCTGTTGCTGTGAATTGTGATTGGCCTTGTTTTGCTGGGCACAAGTTCGCCGAATAAACAGATCGCCTGACATCACTTGAGTCCTGCGTGCTTCGTCTCGAGTGCTGCGTGTGTCACAACCACGTGACATTTGGTGGAGGTGCTTCTCGGTCCATGTACCATATGCCCCCGTCCAGCCGTGAGCCAAGCCCAAGCCGCCAAGAGGACGACGCCAACCCGGTCGTTCGAGTTAGCCACAGACAACAAGGATTCCCGCCCGAATACCTGCCGCTTCCCGACAAGGACAAGAAAACAAGGGCTGCAACGAAACTGGCATCCACGATGGCGGAAGCACGATCTCCGGCAACCATGGTCGTCCACCGGCCCAAACAGCCAACAGACGGTCGACAGGCGCCACTACAACCTTCGACGACGCCACACCGAATACCAACCCGGTGACCTTGTCTGGGTCTGGACGCCGATACGACGACGGGGATTGTGGGAGAAGCTCTTGCGGCGCTACTTTGGACCCTACAAGGTAGTCCGACGTTGTGGTGAACTGGACTATGAGGTCGTGCCCGATGGCTTAACACCATCCCACCGGCGGTACGCCTGACCTGAAGTCATACACGTAGTGCGACTTAAACCTTATTACGCGCGCCGATTAACTATGGCGCATTATTAACGTAACACATTGCATGTACTCTCACTTTCACGTTGTGTCTTCAGCATCGGGACGATGCTTTTTCAGAGGGGGGTAGTGATACGTGCAGTTGTTTTCTCTAAGTGAAAAGCCGTTATCGCTTCCCAGTGACACGCGCGCTCATTTTGATTGTTTGTGGGGAGCGCTGTTATCACTTTTTGTTATGCGCAACGCAGGCCGCGTTTGTCTTGCATGCCACTTCTAGAACAGTGTCGACCATTGTTGAAACTTTGCATGCTTGACGCGCACATTTCAGTAACCTCTGGAATTCCAGAGATAATGCGAGAACGTGTTATGACGCGGGTATAAAAGCCGACACATTACACCGTTTGTCAGTCTTTCCATCGACCGGCGACTGTTCACGCCGCTGTGAATTGTGATTGGCTTTGTTTTGCTGGGCACAAGTTCGCCCAATAAACAGTTCGCCTGACATCACCTTGAGTCCTGCACGCTTCGTCTCAAGTGCTGCGTGTGTCACAACCACGTGAAAATATGATGTGGTAGGTTGTTCACATGCCTGCTCTCCACCTTCCCCTGCTCTGGTGGCGAGCGTTTAGGTGGTTTAGGTTCCCCTTGGATACGAACCACAGCCAGAACAGGTGCTGTTCCGCGTCGGAGGGAGGGATGCAGCATGATTTGAAAAAGATGCATTTGCAAGAATCGCATGCATCTCGCCCATTTGGCCACTGGTACCAGCATGAAGTTTAAATTTATCACCATTTCGAAGTTTCGATGGATGTTCCAGAGACACTGGTTTCATTTTAGGAATGTTAAAACATGCCTAGGCACATAATTGTGAGAGTGTAGGAGGATGTAGCTGGGTGTAGCAGGATTTGCCTTTTGGCGCAGTCTGGGAAGATTGGCACAGTAGTCACATCCCTGGAAGTAGTAATGACAGTGACAAACCAGATGATGAAAAAAACATGAACGAAGCAGACAAAGACAAAGCAGAAAAGGAACACAATAGAACAGGGAGACGAGGGGGAGAAGCAGCAACAAAAGAGTACAAAAAAAAATAAAGGGCATGCAGCATAGTCTTACACTCTCAGCGTGCTGCATTCTCTGCACAGGCCCTGGAGTGTTTTTTTATGTTGTGTCACTCATTAACCTACATCATTAACAAATCATTCATACCATAAATTCAACGAAGCAGCTTGCACCAAGCCACCTATGGGCTTGTTGTATTGCTTCCTCCTTAAAGCTGCTGTTCCTCTTCAACTCGCTTAACGGTGGGGTGCATGCTAGCAATGGCTGTGCTTCCCACTGCAGCCAGGCTCAGCAGTACCAGCCTCCATAACAGTGTGCCAGTAACACGAGTGTGCACTGCCAGTAGCCGTTCCAGTACTGGTGGCTGTTTTCTCCGGCACTCAAGACATTAGTGGGGGAAGCCAATCGCATCTGTCAGTACGGACCCATTGCCTAGCCCATGGGCCGGGGCCGGTTAAAACTCTTTAGGTTGAGTTGTGTCCACCTTTAAGGGCCAACTCTGGCGATTTTTTTAGCGTGTCAAGGTATTGGCGATCCTATGTTCCGGAGGTGCTCATGTCACACTCCTGATAGTACCAAAGCTCATCAAATGAGAAAATACATTTTAATTAGCAAACAAGCACGAAACCGAAATCCAGACCTCCAGTGATGTCAAATCAGTCAACCCGCCTTTTGCATGGTGTGACAGCACATGTGCCCTTCCCCTGGCAGTAATATCGTGAAGTGTGGCATTGCACTTCTGTCACTTTGCCAATGACGATGTCAACAAGCAGCGTGGCCAATAACTGTAGGAAGCCACATGGTCGGTTTGAGGTAAACAGTACAGATTCAATTGCAAGCCAAATGCATGTCTCTCGAGCCTGTAATCTTGCACAAATGACGGAAGTGTGCCAAGGAACATGCCTAGCAAATATTATCGAGATCCACCGACACCATAAAATCACCAGAGTTGGCCTTGAACGATGTGCATGTTTAAAACACTGTGGTCATTCACACACTTGACACAGAGCGCTGATATTGGTCTGCTAATGATGTGGACTTGAGGTACCGGCCCTATGCATTTGTACAAAACAAGAAAACCAGTTTCAAGGTCCCTTTAACTGCCTTCCCACAATACATATGTGCACTTTTGTACCGTGATCTGCTGCTGAACAAAAAACAATATGCACAGTTTGCACTAGTGTTACAAGGCTGGACAACAAGTGGAGCTTGTGGCCGACCTAGCTTCTTCTGGCTTCTACAAGCACAACTAAGTGACGAGATTCGTCACGTGACTACCTGTTACATGGTATTGGTGGAAACATGTCACATGACTGCCTGTCACATCATGCTATGTGATTTGGGTCACGTGTCTAGGTTTAAACCGGCTTGGCAGGCAATGCCCGATTGTGGCGTCCTCCTCCTCCTCCCCATTACTGTCATTACCCTCACATCATTCCTTCTCAACCCCACCTCCCTTTCCCACACCTCGCTATACTATACGAGACTATGCTATACATTACTCTGTCTCCCTCCTCCTCACTTCCATTTCTCGGCCCTTTGCTATATTATAACATTCTGTGCTGTGCTATGAAATGGATCTGCCTTTTTGCTGCAGTAGGCTAAGCACGAGTGCAAGAGAAGAAAGAAGTTCAGCGTGGCAATGAGTGCATTTCATTAAAGTGCACGTGTACTCATAGTTCATGATGACGATAATTTTTTTCCAGACCAGACAAATTACTGCCAGCATAAAGGGCACCGCTCTCAGAATGTGTTGCTTCAGTACTGTGATCCAGGTGTTGCCTGCGTGGAGCCGACTACCCCTAATTATTCGTGCACAGTGCATCACTCACTAAGCTCACTGCGCCGGGACACCTGCTGTACCATATGCACACACTCGCCGTGGTGGTGGTGTCTGTGCAGTAGATTTCCTTGCGAGTATGCCACCAGCCCTGACCCCGTACCAGCTCTGCGAGTATTTTGTTGGACCAACGCAGCAATCGCAATTCATTTCGGTTCGATAAGTGATGAACACGTACTAGTACTGCACAAAGAGGCAGCAGTAAAGAGCATCATGCCATGTTTGAGTTGTCATTTATGGTGATGGGTATGGCCAAGAGCATCTTAGACCGCACCTTACAGCAAAAGAAATAACAATTTGTATCAGCTGCCCTCACTTTTGTAGCATGTTGTCAAGACAAGAAATAGAGGATAAGAGCCACTCATTGTTTTTGGTATAGATGTAGTAAAGAACAAACACTGACAAGACTAGAGTGAATAAGTGCTAGCTTGCATAACAACTGTGGTAAAATGACAACAAGAGCGCACTAGAAAAAATGCTTCTTGACAAGCAGCTAACAGTAAGACACCAAAACTACACCTCAGAAAGAGGTGTGAAACAAACCAGCTTTAAAAACTGCTATGTGGACAAGACTTAAAAATGTGGCTTTCGTTCCCCAGCACATTCATTTCAAATTGGTATAAGACACAATATAAAATTACCAGCACAAAATACTTCGCTGTAAAAAAAAAGCAGTGTAACCTCCATTTAACGAAGCACTTGATTTTTTATGACCTGATGTTCACAGAACACCATGCATTCTTAATCTCAACACAAGGCAAGATGTTTATCCGTGATTTCAATAAATTGAGGTTTCAATGCTACCACAAGGCCAGTAGCCTAATCGTTTACTGTAGATAAGGTATACAGTGAACACAGTTTCCAATCACACCACAATAGAGCTGGCAGACAACTGCGGTAGTACAAATAGGGCATTGTCACTTCTTTTGATGCACCACAAAGTTAGCTATCCTCGAATTGTTCAAGAAGATGACTAATTAGTTATCTTTAGCATAAATTTCTTAAAAAATGTTTTTAGATGCTCTTTCTATAAGCTTTTGATTTGAACGGCTCAAAAAATTTTTCAGAGCTCCTTGAACCTACCTGCAGCACCATCACCAACTCCTTGAGCTCACATGTGTTCTGCGATAAAATAAACTCACCACACTTCTCTTTAATCAATATATAATGGCAACTATGGCACAGGGTTTGATGCCTAAAATTGCATGCAGTGCCACAAAACAGCAGATGTGGTGGCAGTGAAGAAACCTGCCATGTCACCTTGTTTCCATGACGACCACGTCGCCAATATGAATACATAATGTTACTAAATAAGGCTCCCAAAGGAAGCCTTTCAGAGCTATATGCAGCTACTCCACATGTACAACTGCATCATCATGCATGATGCATCATCAGCCCATCTTATGTCCACTGCAGGATGAGTGCCTCTCCCAATCCTCTCCATTTTTGCCTGTCTTGCACGAGCTCATTCCATTTGACGCCTACGAATTTCTTGATTTCGTCCCCCATCTTACTCTTTGTCGTCCGCGGCTATGCTTGCCCTCTCTTCGTATCCATTCCAGTGTTCTAGCTGTCCACTAGTTATCTAGCCTTCTCGTCACGTGGCCTGCCCATGTACACTTTTTCCTTCAGAGCTATATAACATCAGTTATCATGTCGGCGACTTCTGTCTGTTCTCTGACCCAATCGGCTGTCTCTCTATCTCTTTATGTAACGCCTATCATTTTTTGTTCCATCACCCGCTGCGCGGTTCTTTAACTTGCCCTCGAGCTTCTTCGTAATTCTCCAAGTTTCTGCGCCATATGTCAGTACTGGCAAAATCCAGTAATATAGTTGCTGCTTGAGTGATAGTGGTAGATTTCCTTTCATGAGTTGGGAATGTCTCCCGTACACGTGCCATCCCATGTTTATTCTATGGTGGATTTCTTTTATATGAGTGGGTTCTCCCGTCAGTAGCTGTCCTAGATACGGGTATTCTTCTACGAATTCTAATGTCTGGTTTGCGATCGTGAAGCCACATTTTTTCACCGTGCCACTTAGCATTATCTTTGTTTTCTGCATGTTCATCCTTAATCCTACCTTAGAGCTTTCTCGGCTTAAGTCTTCAATCATCTTTTGCAATTCGTCGCCATCATTGCTAGAGAATACCATGTCGTCTGCAAATCGTAGGTTACTCCCATATTCGCTGTTAATCCTTAGCCCTGTCTAATGCGGGGCCATGCAAATATGTGATATTGCCTAAGTGCATACAACTATGCACAACAGCAGTGGTAAAACTCCACCCTAAATTATTCATGAGTACACACTGGATTTGAACACCTTGGCAACCATTTAGCTTTCAGAAAGGCAGGACTCATAGGGTGGTCATGACAACTCTGCTACCTGATGCTGACCAAAAGTTTTGTTTATTGGGGAACTTGAGGTTATACGTGAAAGCTATCACATACAATCTCAAAGGCCCTGTTCTGGAGCTTTCTTAGGAGCAGTTTCTCTCATTTACAGCATGGATGTAGCCCCTTTAACAAAAAGTAGATTCGAGCAACTGTAAGAGCCCTCTTTTCTTTAGCTTAAATCATGTGGTATGCTTACAATAGTACTGCACCCGACATGCTGCTGAACAGTGATAAAAATGCTTATCAAGATAAAAGTAGTGGGCGGTTAGTCACACAGGCACATTCATGAACGGCAGCCATCATGCCTTTGCCTATTTCTCGCATGCACCGGTCAAGCAATCCAATTTGAACTTACTAAAAAGGCTGATGACCTTTTGCAGCACATTGTAATGCCAGCCACACAATGAGTGAGGGGTGAGGAAAACATAATGACATTGTGACACTGCGCTAAGCAGTAAGCACACAAGCCACTATACTATTTTTATAACCACAAATCTTACAACGATGAGAAACTGTACGGCAGGCACCATTGTGGCAGTGTGCAGAGTAGAAACAGCTGCAAAATTTTGAGGGGGGAACCATTTGGGTCAGGGTTTGCAGCTACTACTGGATTACAAGTGTCAAAGCCATTCTGGTGTGCTATGGCACAATCAAGGTTAATTGTCAGTTTTGGCAGTTTGCTGCATGAAATAGCATTTGCATCAAATGACTGCAATTGGTGTTGGAGGACAACTGCTATACATGCAGAGAAAATGGGTAGTTTTAACTGTACAAACACGCCGATGTCAATGAGTGGCTGCAAGCATGAAGATGATCAGCAAGCATACTTCCAGTGTGTACAACCATGCAAGAGCAGCCCTTAGCCTGCATAAAAATAAATGTTAATTCTCACGTGCATGTACACCCACTCACCCACCCACCTTTTGTCACACACACGAGTCAGGGCTCTCCCTACAGCGGGCGGCAATGGAAGCGCAGCCCACCAATCAACTTTGCTGCCCACTGCTTGCGAATGGCGATCTGCTACTCTGCCTGACCATAATGAACATTTAATCACGTGCCAGGGAACAAAACGTGGTAGATGTGCATGCAAAATGCCAGTGGGCCAAGAAAGTGCCTTTGTAGCCTCAAAGTGCTCAAACACAAGTGCCCTTACTTCCGCTTTCTATGTGCAAATCTACTTTTGGAGTCGTTGCTAATGCCTTGCAGGCAACAAATGTGCATCACAGCTGCTGGGAATGCATGACCAGAAATGAGAAGCGCTTTTTATTTTCATGTAAGGGGTTGCACTTCTTATGGCGAGGCTCCACAATATATTATATTTGCAGAGAATTTTTATGCTGAATATAAGAGATGAATATTTCAAATACTGAACTAATTTATCAACAATAACTCTAAACTACTTCTAACTAACATAATTTACGAAGTCACATGCCATATGTGTGTACTGATTGATTTCTGGGGTTTTACGTCTCAAAACCACCTGTGATTACGAGAGACGGCATAGTGGAGGGCTCCGCAAATTGAGACCACCTGGGGTTCTTTAACGTGCACTGACATCACATAGTACAAAGGCATTGGCATTTCGCCTCCATCGATATGGAGCTGCCACGGACAGGATTCGATCGCGGTGACCCTCGGATCATATGTGTGCATAGCACCTAATTGGTGATGAGTCCAAAGGTGACTTCTTTGGGTTCAGCCCACGCAGTGTGGTGCAATGTCCATTCATTCTGGAGCCCACCCACTAATTCGAACTCCACTTAATTCAAACAATTCTGCAGTCCCCTTCAAGTTTGAATCAAGAAGCTTTTACTGTATTAGGGGGCTTATCTTGCCCTAAATTAACTGTTGTCTGGCGTGCTGGTGTTCCCTCAATAGCTCAGCACTTGCCACTTTCATACCAAGACGCTGTAGTGCTGATTGTCCACACACCGTTTGCTCCCAGGAAAAGCCAGGCATGCCGCAATAACATGCAAGGAAAATGCGCAAGATAGAAGACTATACACTCTTAAGACACAGCAGGTACTATCGGCATCAAATGAAACGCGAACAGCGGAGCGCGTGTTTCAAGCATTAGAAACAGTATAGTGTTCGCCGTCCAGTCATCATCATTGACAGGCGTGCACATCCGGTTTGGCAGCACTGCGCGATCCCCCTATAGTGCGTTATCAAATAGCACAACTGGAACACAAGCAGAAATATTGCACTATAGGGGGATCGCGCAGTGCTGCCACACCGGATGTGCGGGCCTGTCTATATCGATGACTGGTGGACGGCGCACACTATGCCATTGATAAGGCTTGTGGCACGCGCTCCGCTGTTTGCGTTTCATATGATGCCGATAGTACGTTCGGGGTGTATTTTGAAACGACAGTAACTAACTGTCATCCATCTCGCATCTTGTGTTACCATCATTTGCCTTGAATTATCGGTCACAAACAAAGTGCGGCTCAGCATGGTTTAGCACTATTAATAGAAAAGTGGCCAGGGCCGAGTTTTCAAGAAAGAAGATGCAGAAAGCCAGACGAATATTGTTATGGTTGTTATTTTTCTGCTAGTAGCTATTGCTATTATATCTTTCATGACTTGACCTGCTTTCCCTTCTCCAAGACTGGAATTTCCTTACTAGCCGTCAGCAATTTATGCACGTAAATAATGCTTCCATAAAGTTCATATTGTGTTTTATCCGGTGTACCACAAGGCATTGTATTTGGTCCACTCCTTTTCCTCGTTTACATCAATGACCTGCAAAGTAATACTTCTTCAAAAATACGCCTGTTCTCTGACTGCATTATTTATCATCCAATCATTGATGTAATCAATAGCCCAGCACTCCAGAATGATTGACGAAGCTTAGATAAATGATGCAGTGACTGGTTAATGCTGCAAAATATAAATAAAACATCTGGTTTCCTTTCATAGATCGCATGACTAACCAGTGTTCAAATACTTTCTTAACGACAGCATCATCTCCTCCAAACATCATGGTAAATACCTTGGAATTACTCTCTGTAATGACCTTATTTGGTCAATGCACATAAAGATTGCTAACGACACTACCTGTACTTTAAGGTACCTCAAGCAGAATCTTACAAACGCACATCCTCCTGTAATAACCAAGATCGCTTATGACATCAACCGTACATACATTAGGGTACTTCAAGTGGAATCTAAGACACAGATATCCTCTTGTGAAATTACTGCCTTACAAAACACTAATTTCACTGAAATTAGAATATGCTCACTCTGTTGGGGGGCCTCCTAAATGCTTTCTACCAAATCTATTTGAATCTAAACAAACGTGCACTGTTACACTGATTTATTCCAATTACTTGTACACAACTTGTGTAACTACGGTATTTACTCGAACATAGGTCAGGCACGAACATAGGTCGACGCCTACTTATAGCGGTCATGAGAAATAAAAAATATTTGAATATAAATCGACCCATATTTTTTTACTTATAAACAAAAAGATTGAAACATAGCACACCTTTATTTACAATTACTTTTCGTCAGCCCTCTAGTCACTGCCAGGAGCATTATCTTTGTCAGAAGTGTCGAGAACGTTGTCAGATCCTTTGCAGGCATCCTCGGTATCACAAATGACACTGTCGTTGCTGCAATCAAGCGCGTTCGCAATGCACAATTTTTAAAGCCAGACCGGATTATTACCACTAGCAAGTCGTCCCACGCATCCTTCCCCACACTGACCAGCCAATCCCATCTCGCTGTGCTGACTGCTAGGCTTTTGTTTGAATATCCTCGCAGGAAACGGGAGACCTTTGTCACGTTCCTCTTCCACGTGGAGCCTCAAGAGCATCATGCCTACCGGCTGTAAGCCTCAAAAAGCACGACGCTGACTGCTGCACGCAAACAGTCAGTCCTGCTGCTTCCTCGAACCCCTATTCAAATCTTCATTTATGACGAACTCGCGCTGAGCAGCACAGTTGCTGGCGTTCTTGATAAAATGTATCACTTCACACACGGAAGTAAGCTGTATAGCTCTGCCAACATGACACTATCGCAGAACCATGCAAAAGCAAATGCAAAGCATCCGGAAGCATCATCACAGACTGAACAATGGCGGGTGCAGCTGCAAGCCTAGGGCCTAGGCCGGGCTAGGGCTTGGAGGTACCTTGGGAAATCACGGGTTCCAGCACAAACATGGCGGAGCAGCTGCATTTCACGGGTGCTTTGAAAAGGCGGTGTGCAGCTATTACATGATTACAACTTTATTTCTTCATTACTTTCTTCGAAAAGGAGGACTGGTGTGGTCTTTACTCTTACTTTATGATACATAATGAGCCTATGTAGCAGGTACTGCTTTAAGAACAGCAGGCGCGGCAGTTGAACGTCATTAGCTCGGTTCTTTTGGTCACTTTGATTGCGAATATAGGCAGAGATTCTTTGGTCATGAATATAGGTTGATAGCTGAATATGGGCAACATTTTCGAAAAAAAGAAAAGCTCAACCTACATTCGAATAAATACGGTACCATAATAAAAAACGCAGGTCTACCAAATACGGCACAAAATTGCAAGGCTTTTCACTTCATCATAAATTTTTTGTTCTCCCCATTTTCCATTGATCCAGCTCACTGCAAGTCTCAACACATCAGCCATGAGAAGGCTGTATACCTTCCTTGTGCCTGCATCACTATGCTCCTACAATCATTTTTTTGTCAACTGGAAGAACTTTCTCTAAGGCATCGTCCTTTGCATCAATTACACCCATTGCAAAAACTCCGCTGAGTCACACATAATAAACACTAACTTGTTTTCCCCACCTCTCATGTAAAACCCTGTGTACAGGGTCCTTGAGGCATTTTCAGTAAATAAAAAGTGAATTGGCACCTGGGTTGTATGCATCAAAATACAGTATTTAGGTGCGAGTACTTGATGCCGCTGATCCAGACTCCACAGTGGGCAGGGAGTTTGCTTGAGTGCACCACGTTGTGGATGCATCTGAACAAATGAGTCTCCCCAGATCCCCGTGCAAAGCCACTGTCATTGAACATCTCATTGTTGCCTCACATTTGGTCACATATGGAGACACCATTTTGAAGCAGTTTCGACACAGCGTGGCACAAATGGCGCACTCCCATCCCTGGCTCATGCAAGTACATTAAATATCTTAAGATGGCTTTTGAAACAAACCCTTCAGCAACTGCAACACAACGTTGGCCTGCTGCTATGGCTGAAGAATAGCACTCGCTGTTGAAGCACTCCTCTTGTCTGCAGTTTATTGTCTGCATGTTGAAGTCCTGCAGCTCTCCAGCATACGACTGGGGCACAAGCCCCCACCTCATGGCAGTAAGCATTCTTCTGGGTGGCCCTTCAGCCTGTACCTTGCTGCTGCTGACCAATACTGGGCTAGAGAAACAATGGAAGACCTTTGGTTAGGATCAGCAAGCGACACATGAGACATTTCTGATAAAATGATAAAATTTACCGGGCATCCACAATATAATGCCTTTACTTGTGCACACACTGTAGTATAAAGTCACTCCTATTTTACAATTCTGATTGTTTGTACCTTTGGTGTGCTTCAAGCAAGTAAAAAAAAGAGAAGGAATTGTTAACAGTAATGTGTGAACTAATTAAAACGTCTCAAAGTTTCATATTATGGAGAATGTACCTCCAGCATAAATGTGCATTGGGTCATAGGACAGCCGTATTGCATCATGTGAAGTGCTCTTCTGAATGTGCAGGGCACCAAGGAGGGTCCTTACCAATGACTAATTTTATTATGTAGCAGGCACTAACCTCCCCTCCCTTCTTAATGCTTGATGTTTACATAAGCACCGTTTGGGTGGTGTGGCTCAAGCCCATTGGTGGAACTGGTATTGTGCACAGGCTAATACCACCGCTGCTCTCTGACCCTGTTGATACAGCAGGCAAAGCATCACTCTGAGCACTGATATGATCCAGAAGGAATATGTCACTGGGAAAATTAGCTCCACAGCACTGTGGCCCTTTATGAGATGACTTAGAAAAGTCATTTCCTGTAAACAGGGAGGTTGCAGCAGTGATTCTTTAGCTAGCAGCATTTTTCTATATGTCCTTCGTTTTCCAAGTTTTAGAACGGAGAATGCACCTCCCTTAGAAGAGTGCATGGGCACTTATTTAAAACTTTTTTCAGCAGTTTTTGCGCTCTGCAGAAGTCTGATACTTGACATGAATGGTTGTCAGACATACGATCCACATGCCCCTCAATTGCTGGCAGTGCACAAATCCAATGACCAAACCCTTTCCAAGGGTGATTTCTAAACTACCACAACTTCCACCATTATAGAGGGCAAGTGGCGACCCACCTTCGGCATTTGTGTGTTATTGCTATTGCAGATCAACCTTAAGAAGTTACTTGCCACGCATTTTCAAAATGAAGTATGTATTTATGTTTAGTAAAAGGAAGCACAGTCATGTTCTTCAATGACAAATGACAGCTATGCTCACACGTATGCATGTACAGTCAACAGCAAAAGTTTGCGGGATCCGAAATTTCGGAAAAACCTATATTACCGTGTAGCCTCGCTACGTAGCCTCAAATGAAGTGTTTCAGTGGGTAAACATTCTTGCTATTTATAGTCTGCGACATCTAATTCGAGCCTATGTTGCGAGTCTAAGCGCTAATATAGGTTTTTGTGAAGTTCTAGATCCCGCAAACTTTTGCTGTCGACTGTACTTGCGCAGGAAGTTCGGAAGGCAAAATTAACTTATGCTATTTACATGCACAAAAGCTTTTGTAAGCAGATCATCATGCAAAACTGCTGGTCTTCTCACTTCAAAGTGCCTGAAAAGGAGAGCCCTCTGCTAATCAGCTGTTAGTTTCACAGTGTGAGCAAAAATGTTTTGCTGTCATTCCCCAAGTAAGTTTCACAGCAGATAGGTTACAAGAAAATTGTGGGGCATTGCAGAGGTAATGTCGATGCAGCCGATGATTGCACAGTCTTTCGAGAAATTATGGACCAAAATGATGTAACAATCCTTCAAAGCAATATCACCTCTCTATCTTCCTGGTGCAAAGTCTGGCTGATGGAACTCAACACAACGAAATGTAAGGTACTACGTGTCTCCTGTACAACTTCTAGCCCCACTTCCTACTTGCTCAAGAACTCTACTCTCGAATCCGTAACGTCCTATTGTTACCTAGGTGTCCACATAACTTCCTCTCTTACTTGGTCTTTTCATATAAACAAAATAATTAACAATGCCTACTGCTCGTTAGGTTACCTCCAGCGCAACTTTTCATCTGTACCTCTTTCTTTAAAACTCCTCCTTAAAAATTTAAGTCCAAAGTAAACTCAAATATGCCGCTTCCATCTGGGACCTCAACACTGCTATATTAACCTCTGCCCTTGAGCTTGTCGATAACAACTCTGTCCGTTTTATTCTAAGAAACTACAGTCGCAATGCCAGTATCACTTTAATGAAAGAGTCATTCCAGCTAGCGTCACTCACCTGTCGCTGCAAGTTCTCTCGCGTATGTCTCTTCCACAAATTATACTACAGTCCTGCCTTGCACAATGACCTTATTCTTCCTCCAGCATACATTTCCCCTCGTTTCGATCATGTACAGAAAGGTGGGAATAATTTCATGCTTAAGGTAAACATGTTATCAATCATTTGTACTCCACACCTCACAGGACCGGAACCACCTTCCGGGATCAGTCACGTCCACTGTTCACTATTCCCAGTTTCATAACGTTTGAAACACAAGTGTATTGCAATGTAACTAACCAAGTAGTCAATTATGTTTCGTTCTCAGTCAATTGCTTGAATTTTTTCATTTCCCACTTTTATCTCATCTTTTTCAGCGAATATTGTATTAACAGAACAAAGCCTGTATCGTGTTTTCTTTCTTTTTTTGTACATTCCACTTCGCTCTGTAATGCCTCTGGCCCTGAGGGTAAATCTAAAAAACAAATGAAAATTTCTTCGAGGTGTAATAAAATGGGTAGTTTGTGTGGCAGGATTAATGGATGTGCAAGGACAGATGCCGGAGTAAGTGATAGTGCCTGCTCTGTCAAGCATGTTAACAAGTACACCACACGGTCTGGGGTGGTACATAGACATGCAGCAGTGCCTACATCAGACAGACTACCAAATGTATTAATGTTAGGCTGGGCAAGCATGCTAATTCCTAGAAGGTTGAAGGAGTTTCTCTGCATCTTGCAAGCTCTTGTTACATTCACAGTAATGATTGGCAACATGGGAAGATACTTCTGGCCTACGCTTGTAGAACCTCAATTACCCCGCAGGACCCCAACAGACCACGATGCACGCAGTGAGAGATAGGCCGGGTAACATCGCTAGTAATTTCAATAAAATAGTGGAGGTGGCTGAGTACCACTATGTTGAACTCTGCAGCTCAAAGTAACCCCACATGAATATAATAAATGTTGATCAGGGCAATGAAGTTCCATGCATGACTACCATTGATTTGAGGAGGGCAATACGACTCGTGTCCTGTAAAAAAGTGGCCAGACAAGGTGGCATAAAAGCCAACTGAACCAAAGATGAAGAAAATTTCATGTTTAGAAAAATTGTGACTCTAAACACGCAATACCTCAAAACTTCAGATTTAGCAGCGAGTTGGAACAATGCCAACATTTTTTTTTGATACATAAGAAGGGACACAGAAAAGACTTGCAGAACTAGAAACCAATCAGCTTACTGCCCACATTATACAGAGTAATCACGAAGCTAGTCTTGAATAGCATATAAGACGTACTTGATATTAGTCAATCAAGACAGCAGGCTGGCTTCAAAAAATGGTACTCTGAAATCGATTGCCTTTATAAAATCAAGTAATTGAGAAATCTGCAAATGAGAACCTCTCTTTGAAAGGGACAATTAGCATACACCCATTTTGTAAAACAAGGCTACAAGGAAATCCATAAGGCTTTCATTTCAAATCCAGCTTTCCTTTCTGAAAAATCCGTATGGATTTCCTTGTAGCCTTGTGTTACAAAACGGGTGGATGCTGATTTTCCCTTTCCCTTTTACTCCATCTTGTGGTTTTCCACAGAACTCATTTGCCTTGTATTCACACCAATGTGCTTCGAGTTGTCGATGGATTTGCCCTTGCGCTGTTAATCACTAGCCTCCTGGTAAGCTCTATTGGAAGAGCGAGTGCACCGGACGGGCGTTGGTCCTTGGTTCGAACCCTGGACAGGACAACTTTTTCGGCAAATAGGAACCTTTCATTTCTGAGCGCAAATAGGAACCTTTCATTTCTGAGAAATCCGTATGGATTTTCTTGTAGCCTTGGTGCTACAAAATGGGTGAATGCTCATTTTCCCTTTCATAAATGTTACTCCACCTTGCAGGTTTCCGCAGAACTCATTTGCCTTGTAGAACCTTTCTTTATATGGATTTCCTAGACTATGGAAAGATAAAGGTACCAGATGCACTGGAGGCATTATACCGTCAAGGAATACTTGAAAAATAAGTAAATACCATGCTCAATATCAACAAAGTTTCCATAGCCACCCTACTCCTCCATCAAACAACCAGGGAAATCCCAAATGAGAAAGGAGTCAAACAAGGAGATACAGTTTCTCTAATACTATTCACCGCATTTTGGGAAGATTCAAAGCTTAAATTGGGAAGAAATAGGGATAATGATTAATGGAGAATATCTCAATGAGTTGTGCTTTGTGCACAACATCATACTTTTCAGCAATGATGGTGATAAATTGCAAAAAATTATTTGAGATCTAAGCCAGGAAAGCACTAAAGTAGGATTAAAGATGAATGTAAATAACAAAAATCTTGTTAAGTGGCCCAGCGAACAAATGAGTTCACATTTGAAAACCACACTACAGAAGCTGGAAAACAACATATATCTAGGCCAATTACGAATTGAGGTGCCCATATAAGTTAAAGAATTTCGTCAAAAATTATTTTGGGTTGGCAGTAGGCATTCCTGACTCTGTTACTGGTTACTTACCATTACCCTACATGCAGAAAGCATATAACCACTGTGTTTTCCAAGAGCTGACATAAGAGACAAGAACCCAATAATGAAGAAACTCTAAAGAATTTAAAAACCCCAGAGCGGGCGATGGAATAAAAAATGTTGGGCATAACATTAAGAAACAGAAGACAGCAGGGTGCATCAGAGTACAGACAGGGGCAACCGATATCCTAGTCAACGTTAAGACAAGAAATGAACATGAGAAACCCACACCATGAGAAAGTGCATGACAGAGAGTAAAGTGTGCCGACGAAATTTTAACAATATGCAAGCATAATATAGAATCCACTCACACGGGTCAGGGAAGGATAGGCCTACGCCTATCCTTCCCTCATGGGTTCATGGGTTCAGGAGGGAAGTGGAGCCGTTCTCCTCCACTATATTTAGCCCATATACTACACTGTTCCAAAGGTTCAACAATGCTGTCAGGGTGTACATGCTAAATGCTCACTTCAGCTTGAGGTGTAGCTTCACAGCAGTGCAATTTCCACCTAACAAGGAGGTTTCATGACATGGTGACCACCTTTTCAGTGAAAAGATGTGCTGAGTGAAACCAGCTTTTTCAGGCAAGTTACAGTACAAAAATAGTCCTATTCTGCAATTTCAGAAATTTGAAATGCACATCAAAGCCAAATTCAGATACAGAAAAAATTATTGCATTCTTCAAAGGACTCAAGCATTTATACAAGCCTAGACATTACGAGTGCAAATTATCCATCTCTTTTATAAGTATATATCATTTAGGTATTTAAGGCAGATCATGTAGGAAAAAGGGTATAGAAGTCTCTTCATGATTTGTGTGGTGAAACGCTTTAAATTACTAAAATAAAAATTTTAACTGATCTGGTAGGGTGGGTTTTCATACAAGTGCAATTTGTCATTCATGACCTCACAATGCAAATTACCCTTGACCAAACTGATGTGAATGTTCAGGAAAGATGATAACTGATTTATGGAGTTTTACATCCCAAAACCACGATATGATTATGCTAGAGATGCTGTAGTGGAGGGGTCCAGAAACTTGGACCACCTGGTGTTCTTCAACGCGCACTAACCTTGCACAGTACACGGGCCTCAACATATCGCCTTCATCAACATGCAGACACCGTAGCCCGGATTCGATCCCGCAACCTTCATATCAGCAGCCGAATACCGTAATCACTCGACCATCGATGGGGCAATGTTCATAAAAGCTGATGGCATAGTGTAATCAAACACAGTGATGTGATTAACCAAAGCCATTTTGGTGCAGCAAAAGGGGCATTTTGGAGAAAGAAAACAGACTTTTGGAGCAGCTAAAAGTTGCAGAAAAATGGACTTTGTAGGAAGCAATAAAGGAGACCAATGAGGATACATTTGAAAAAATAGAGCTGATATGCCATTAAATGGTTGTTAGAGGCAATTTCTCATCATAAGATGTTGAACTAAATAACTAGTTATGCCTCAGTGTACCAAAGTTGGTAGAACTGGCAATTAACTTCACTATATAAAAATTTTGTTAAATTGATATTTCGCCAATTCTGTGAAGTCTAGTCACCCAAAAATTCTTTTTTAGATGGAATGTGCCCCAATTGTGTTCACACAATATTAAAAAAAAGTTGGCCGGTGATTACGATACTTCCTAATGTGAGACGTATTACAGACCCTCCCTTTCTGCTCTCTTTTGTGCCTTTGCGTGGAGTCATTTTTTATGTGCCTCCCTCACAGTTCACAAAGAATGGGCTGAAGATATTCTATATTACAGTTAGGAACCACATGACCCCCCATACCGCTTTACTTTTTTTCCTGTGAGCATTACGTTTTGTTCCACCGAGGCCAATAGCACAGCAAAACTGCAGCAATGGGAGCTAAATAGCTGCACTCTTAAAAAATATACATCGATAAAATTATAAAAAAATTCAGTCTTGTTGAACAGCACAACCAGTGTCCATGATTAGAAGCCACACCAGTAAAAAGTCTTCCTCACAGTACGCGGGCATAACACGTACTTAATGTGTAAAGCTGAAAGAAACGCAGCCCGATGCACGGTGATAAGTGATAAGGAAAGATATCGCATCCAGTCTACTGCATCCTTATCATTCCAACCTCAGGTGTTGCCCAGATCAAACGGCGATGCCAAAGTTACTTTCACTGAACCACTTGCTGAAAACCTTGGTACGCTACGAAAAAAATAATTTGGGGCATCTCACATTAGGGACACAAGGCTAGGCCACAGCAGAGATGATGGCTGTGATGATGTGGATTGTGTGGCCGCGACAAAGCGAAGATGGACCGGCATTTCGGCTTGGCGTGATGCACTACCGACGAGACAAAGGAAAGGAAAAGCGAATGTGGCATGCGGCTCGAGCAGAGAGAACGTGACAGGATTCGAACGGCAGCTGGCTGATCGCCGGTTCGAGTCACGGCCCTCTTCCACCAGGCATCCTGCAGACATGCAGACCTGGTGTGTGTGACGTCGCGTCCTGAGCTGTTTCCCACGACCAGGCACCCTGCAGCTATCTGGACCTTGTGAGCTCGATGCCCGCCCCGCTCCCAGTACTAACGCCGGGAGCAGTAGTTGGACGCTGGAGCTGGCCTGGAAACCTGGCACCTGAGCGTGTTTGTGGCCTCGCACCAGGGGACAAGCGCCAGCGGACACGGCATAGCGCAGTGCCCGCAGCTCGAGTCGGCATTTGAACAGTGACCAGCACTGCAGTGGCCTGGCGTCCTGCCGGCCTGCTGTCTCTCTACTGCCTTGACGCAACCTGATCAAGCTACCTCGAGAGGCGCTGGACTGTCTCGCGGAGCGGCCACGACGACGAGGAACCCAACGCAACGCATCGGCGAACAGGACACTTGACGTTTGTCTAGGCGCGTAGGACTTATAGACATTACACAACACTGTGTTAGACTTGTCTTGTTTGTTAGTGTTGATTGTATCGTCTGGTGTGACAGTCTGCGTTGTGCGCATGAAAACACCTGAGTGCAGTGTGATTTATTACGGATCCTGGGCCCACACCTTTACCAACTACGACAATGGCCTTCCCCTCCCCTTTTGCCCACGCTCACCTGAGTCACTTCTGTTCCCCACCTCCTTGCTATACCATACTACACGTGGGCGTGCTATGGGCATGGTATAGCACGTGGGCGTGCTAGGGAGGGTATAGCACGTGGGCATGCTATACCCTCCTCATTTTCCTCTTCCTCACTCTCACATCACTTCTCTGACCTCTCCTTCCAAACCCCTTGTTATACTATGCTGTGGTGCTAGTGGTCTCACCCTGTTCCTTTCTTTCTCACCTGCTCACCCCCATTTCCCTTTGCACAAGATCCAGCTCAGTGTCATGAATTTTGGTCACTGCTGTGCATGGTTAAACAGAGGTCTAATAAGAGCAGTCTCATAAAGCTATTAACGTAATTTCATAAAGTTCGCAGCAATGCGGAGGGTGCCTGTGATTAGGTAAAGAGGATAAAAAAAGGAAAAAATAAACAGCTCTTTCAAAGCTTGTTACTCACAGAAGAAAATAAGAAAGAACCTGACTTTCATTATTAAAGCTCACATCAAAGGAAAGTTATTTTGCACACTAAAGATAGCTGCATTGCATCTTTCTTGTGTGCTTTATGGCTATGACAAAGAGCAGTGCGAGAAAAGCAATATTTTTAGCTGCATGTTGAAATGGCCTCGTTCATGGGTTCAGGAGGGAAGTGGAGCCGTTCTCCTCAAGCACCTCCTGGATGATGCGCAGACTATAGGCAAGCAAAGGTAATCACTTAGTAGAGTCAGCCACAGGCACAAACAGCAGGGGGGTACTGAACAGTCACTTTTGGATGTGATCACGGATAAATACTGCTGTAGCGCGGGTAACAACAACGGACTCAGCAGGTGCAAACAATGGAATGCTTTATTAACGATAGCGCAGGTGCTTATATTCCCTGTGAATCCGCAAGAGCATGCGCACGTCGGGGTGCGATAAACGGGCTTGCCTTGCCACGATACGGCACTTCCTCCCCCTTAGAAGCCTAGCCTGTCGGGTGGCCTCCTTGTGCGCGTAGAACGCCTAGGAAGTTCTAAGCCCGCCGGTACACTGGAGGGTGCTTCACTGGAAGCCTGGGATGTACCAAGTGATTGGTCTGACGATGGTTCAGCGTCTTCCACTGCAGAAGGTTGATCAATCTCTGTGCCTTAGTTGTCTTTGGGCCGAGTAGCGTAGAATTCTTGCTTTACTTCACCCTCTGCGAGCCGTGGCCACACTTGGTCCACGTGACGGCGCTGCACCCCTCCTGCGGTGTCCACCGTGACGATACGCCTACCTCTTGTTGACGTCACCGTGCCGGGTAACCATCTCTGGCTGGCTTGGTTGTACTGCCGCGACCAAACAGGTGCTCCCGGTGAAAAGATTTGTGACAACGTTGCCGGGGGTCTGCTTACCGTGGGATCCCGTGCCACCTCTTCCTCTGGAAAATGTGCACTTAGACGGGTCCTGGGCTGAAAACCGAGCAACATCTCGGCGGGCGACTTCCCATCTCGTGTCGGTGTTGCTCTGTAGCATAGCAAAAATTTGGAAATACGAGTGAGCAGACTTCCATGCTTATTTTTCTTGATACCTTCTTGAATGGTGCGCACCGCACGCTCAGCCAATCCATTTGACTGGTGATAGTATGGAGCAGAGGTAACATGACACACATGGTTATCTTTGAAAAATCTTTCAGTCACTGAACTGTTAAACTGTGGCCCATTGTCGGAAACGACTGTATGGGGCAGACCAAAATGCGCGAATATCCCTCGCAATACTTTGACTGTAGTTTCTGCACTTGCTGTCTTCAGGGGTACTGCCTCTATCCATTTCGTTTCCGCATCTACCACCACCAAGATCATGTGACCTTCCACTGGCCCTGCATAGTCGATATGCAGGCGAGACCAACGTTTGTTGGTTTTCGGCCAGCTTGAAGGGACCTGTTCCGCTGGCATGGCCCAACATTGCACGCATTGCTGGCAGCTTTGTACCAGCTTCTCTATGTCGTGGTCCAATCCCGGGTACCAAAACAACGTACGAGCCAGGCGCTTCATTGCAGTCATGCCTGGGTGGGTGTCATGAAGTTCTCTCAGAATAAGGGCCCGCACGGTCTCGGGCAGAACTACACGATGACCCCAGTATATTAGCCCTTTACTCACAGCAAGTTCGTATCTGCGGGTGAAGTACGGCTGAAGGCACTGGTGCTCCGGCCCCAGCTGGTTTGGCCAACCACGAAGAATCCACGTCTTCACCTGTCGGAGAAGCATGTCCTTGCTTGTGCTCTCTGCCAACTGCTGCACGTTAAGAGAAAAATCTGTTAAAGCTTGCGCATGTAGCACGTATTCGCCCGGATCATCTTCCCCAGAGTGCCCTTGCTCTGGCAGCGGCAAACGGCTCAAAGCGTCGGCATTCGCGTTCAATGGCCCTTTCTGGAATTCTATATCATACTGATACGCTGATAAAAGAAGCGCCCAAGGCTGTATCCTGGCCGCCGCCATCTGTGGAATTGGCTTCTCTGGATGGAACAGCCCTGTCAACGGCTTATGATCTGTTATGAAACAAAACTTATTGCCGAAAAGATAGTCTCTGAACCTTGTCACACCGAAAACTAGGGCGAGCGCTTCCTTTTCCAGTTGCGAGTAATTGCGCTCCGCCGGCGTCAAGGTTCTTGAGCGAAAAGCTATCGGATAGTCTTCGCCGTTGATGCGATGGGACAGCACTGCGCCCAAACCAACCGATGATGCATCGCATTCCAGTCGAAGGAGTTTTTGCGGGTCATAGTGGACCAGAAATTCAGCCTTGCCTAAGGCACCCTTTGCTTCTTGAAATGCGTGGTCCTGGGACGGCCCCCATTGCCACAGCACCCCCTTTGCCAGCAAGCGATATAAGGGAGCCAGTATTGTTGACAAGTTCGGCAAGAATTTAGCATAATAAGTAATTAAGCCCAAGAAAGATTTCAGCTGGCTTACCGATGTTGGCTTCGGTGCGGACAGTACCGCCTCGAGGTTATCTTGCAGAGGATGAAGACCTTTGGCATCGATGCGGTGCCCCAGAAACAATACTTGTGTTTCCCTAAACCCGCACTTGGCTTTGTTCAACTTCAGGTTGTGTTCACGAAGTCGCTGAAATACCTGCCGCAGTACCGATGTGTCGTTTTCCTTCTCTTCCACAATGATGTCGTCGAGGTATACTTGAACATTCGGCAAACCTTGCAAAATCGACTCCATGCGTCGCTGGAACAAGGCGGGGGCTGAAGCAATTCCAAATGCTAAGCGATTGTAGCAGTAAAGGCCCCGGTGTGTGTTGAGTACCGCGATCTTTCTAGCTTCATCGTCCAGCGGCAGCTGATTGTACGCATTGCACAGGTCCAGAGTACTGAAGACTTCGCCTCCGGAAAGCGCCGCAAATATGTCTTCAACTTTGGGCAGGGGATACTGTTCTAAGTGGGACGCCGGGTTGACTGTCAACTTGAAGTCGCCGCACAACCGTATATCGCCATTCTTTTTTGCTACCGGCACCACCGGTGTTGCCCAATCTGAAGTGCTTACTGACGAAAGCACTCCGTCTTGTACCTGACGATTGATCTCGGCCGAAACTTTTGAGCGCATGGCATATGGCACTGTACGTGCCTTACAGAAACGTGGGTGGGCTTCTTCTTTAAGGTGTAACTGGACAGGGGGGCCCTTTGCAACAGCCAAGCTTGTTCTCGAAAAGATCCGAAAATTCATCGAGCAGAGGCGTCATCTCGTTATCACGAACAACATTCACACTCGAGGTGGTTGCAGTGTCCCAGAAGGACACACCCGCCTTACGGAAGGCTTCTATCGTGTTGCGGCCGTAAAGCAGTGGTCCGTCACATGCTACCACGATTAGCGTGCTTGTCACAACAGTCGATCCAGACTGAACCATCATGGTTATCTGGCCGACAACTGGCAATGGGCCAAGGAAGCACGTTAAGCGAAGCGATGTTTTTTTCAGTGCCGGCAACCAACGGCGATGCTTCTTGAATATGTTCTTCGGTACGACGCTAACCAGGGAACCTGTGTCTAGAATCATTCGCAATTTCCGGCCCTGCCATGTCAACTCCTCCTCGAGAGGCTTCAACGTAGTTGTGTCGGCAGAGCTGTGAGCGACAAGAGCCAGCAACATTTCTTCTTCACTCTCACCTTCCATTTCCTCGACGGCAAAGGCACCCCGTTCCCGAGAGCAGCCCCTGCTGCAAACCTTTGCCAGATGACCTTTCCTGCCGCAATTGTGGCACTTGGTGTTTTGATGACGGCAAGACTGTGTCGCGTGGGGGCTGCCGCAGCGCTCACATGAACGGTTGTTCCTCGCAGTGTTCCACTTCATCCAGGGTGGTTGTCCTCGCTGCGACTGTACAACATTGATACTGGTTCCAGTAGCCACTGGCTGTGCTTCTCGCATGTCACGAACGTCGCCTAGCGCCTTCTCTGAAGCTATGGCAAATTCTTCTGCCTCCTCAAAAGTTAGCTTCTTCCGCGTTAATAGGCACCACCGTGCGTCGTCGTCCCTGATTCCGCACACTATGCGGTCTCGCAGCATACGGTGCAGCGAGCTGCCGAAGTTGCAACTTTCCGCCAGTCTCCGAAGGTCGGCAATGTATTCCCGAACGCTCTCTCCATCACTTTGTTTGCGCATGAAGAACGAGAAACTCGCCGCTATTTCATTAACTTGAGGATTGTAGTGTTCCTCGAGGTATTCAACGACTTCATCGTAAGTCTGACTGTTAACCGACACGGTTGAAAGGCACCCTTACAACATGTGCACGACATTATCGCTCAGTGAAGACACCAGCAGAGCTCGGCGTTTGGCCGTTTCGGTATTTCCATTGCCCTCAAAATAAGCTTCCAGCCGTATCCTGTATGTGCTCCAACTGCTCACCATCTCGTCGAAAACTGGGGGGCGAGACGCCATCGTTAGATCCTGTCACTTGCAGACCATGCTCACATGAGGTCCCACCCTCGTCGCCACTGCTGTAGCGCGGGTAACAACAACGGACTCAGCAGGTGCAAACAATGGAATGCTTTATTAATGATAGCGTAGGTGCTTTTATTCCCTGTGAATCCGCAAGAGCATGCGCACTTTGGGGTGCAATAAACGGGCTTGCCTTGCCGCGATACGGTGAATACCAGCCCACTGGGCCCACACACGAAGAGGATTATCTGCTGATAGAGTGCACGACAGTGGAGGAGGTGGCTGCACCCTTCACAGTTGGAGATCAGGGTGGTACTCCACAATTGAAATAGATCAGCTCCGGGTCCTGATGAGGTGTGTAATAGGCTATTATAAAACGTGGATGATGAGGCAGTGGAACTGCTAACTAAGGAGGTCAACAGGGCAGGGTAGGCAGGGCAGATGCCCAACAAATGGAAGGTGGCTACAATGATCCTCTTCCCAAGACATGGAAAACCCCTAGATTTGGATAACATGAGACCGATATCGCTCACCTCGTGAATAGGCAAGGCAGTGGAGCATGCAATATTAAATAGGGTTTC
Organism: Hyalomma asiaticum; assembly: GCA_013339685.2. Classification (NCBI taxonomy): domain Eukaryota; kingdom Metazoa; phylum Arthropoda; class Arachnida; order Ixodida; family Ixodidae; genus Hyalomma; species Hyalomma asiaticum. The sequence goes on from JABSTT010001728.1 coordinate 173,236, forward strand.
CAGGTACATAGAGCGTAGGGACATCATCCCACACCATACGGTAGGTTTTCGGCCTGGCCTATCAGCACAGGTTATGCTGATGATGAAAAAGCAAATCTTCAATAGTGGCAATTGGGACGTGAGAGGCATTTGACACAGTGTCACATTGTTTCCTATTGCAGGCTACGGCAGGGATGGGCCTGGGAGTCAAATTTTACGACTTTGACAGGTCCTTTCTCATGAACAAATGCATTAAAATTCAGGTGAACAAAATTTGGTCAAGTGTGTACAGATCGGACACTCAAGGTACCCCCCAGGGTTCAGTCATCTCACCCCTGCTCTTCAATATAGTCATGAAAGGCCTTTGAGATAGGCTGGGCATGCGGTACAGAGGTCATGCACTCTATACCGATGACATCATGATTTGGCACCCAAGGGGCTCCCTAGCAGAATTGTAGCAAAATCTACAGGTGGCCTTGGATGAGGCAGAGGCTACCTCACAGATGGTGGTCCTGGGCTGTCTCCGAGTAAGTCGGAGCTGCTACTTTAACAACCGGCAAAGCAGGGGGTTGGGGGTCTCATGTCCCTAAACCAGCTACCTGTGGCATTATATGCGAATAATGGCCAGAAGATTCCTGGAGTCGACTCCGTCAAGATCCTAGGCATGCTTATAGATGCGAGGAGATGTAACGCCAGAACAATTACACACATTACAGCCAAGATGGAGAACATGCTAAAGTTAATCACTACGGTATCCAACCGAAAGAAGGGGGTTAGGAGAAGACAACCTCCTTTAGATGTACCACGCGCTTCTACTCAATCATATTAACTATATGCCGTCAGCTCTCAAGAGGGCCAAAACAGAAAAGTGCAAGTTAGACACACTCATGCACAAGGGCATCAAGAGAGTGCTAGGCTTGCTGACTACCACAAGCTCTTACAGGCTAGATAAACTTGGGATGCACAATAACATAGACGAGATCATAGAGGCCCAGTTGGTTAGACTATTGTCGCCAAGGCAGGCAGACAGATCCTTGATGAAGGTGGCATGGCTCGTAGGATAATGGAGGAACAGGAGATACCACTGACACAGCAAACAAGGGCGACCTTCATGAGGGGGCCCTTCCCACGAAATGTACATCCACAGCACAATGAGGGTAGGCACAAAGCCTGTGCACGAGCCATCTTGAAGAGAGTTATGGATTACAGTCTTCGTCGATGTTGCATGGTATAAGAACAGGAGAACATTTGCATTGTCGGTGATACACGAACAGGCGGCGCTTCGCTTATCCACCTCGGTAGGGGCTGCCACTGTTGGTATAGCAGAGCATGACGGTTGCACTGGCCTTGTGTGACCCAGAGCATCTATACGTTTACACCAACTCGAGAGACGCAATTAGAGTAGAGCATTCAAGTCAGGTAACTTTCATCTGCATTATAACGAATGATTTCAGTGGTTTTATGTCCCAAAACCACGAGGTGGCCTCCAATCTAGAGAAGAGGGCTTGCCCCAGTTCTCATATCACGTGGTCCTTTGCACATATAGGGACGAATGTTGTCGAAGGCTTCCCCGACCTCAACGAGCTGGCCCATGACCGTGTGAGAACTCAAGCAGCGCAGTGGTCTGGTGGCTCTAAGAAAGCAGGAAGGAACTCAACAGAACGATCCACTTCTCACATTCAATGAAATTACTAAACATTACCAACTTAGCAGGAGAGCCTACCCTCTTCCTCATCTGAAGCTCAGCAGAAATCAGTGACCTAGTCTTAGAATTTTGCAGATGGTGTCTTTCCTGTCCAGGGTTTCCTCAGTAGGTTATACTCAGGCATGGACACTGGTTGTCCAGACTGTAGTGAAACCCTTTGCTTATGCATCACATGATCTGGCGATGTCCTGTATTGCCTAACAACATTCTCTCTAGCGAAGCTGTGAATGGGAGGAGCCCATCAAAAGCACAGTGCTCAGAAAACAAACCCAAGCTATCATGAGGACCCAGGAAAGGGCGGAGCATCACGACATTCTGTCCTCCACATGGGTGCAGTCAGCAGTTACAATGACCGCTTGTTAGGGAGTCCTAACAGTAGCCCCTCAGGATTCAATAAAGTTCACTGTCTGTCTAATATAGTACAACCTCATTACAACAGACCTTGGCAATGAAGAAGACTCTGGTCTGTTGTAAAATAACTACGTGGAATGCAAGTACTGCTACAACAGGTTTTTATGCCAACACTAAATATGTCTGTTATAACCTGAGTGTCAGAACGGAATGAAAAACGAAAACGAAAAACGAAAACGAAAAAAGAAAAAAAAAAACGATATTTTTGACCGCAACGAAAACGTAACCGGAAGGTTATTTATTATTTCGTTCCGGAGCAAAAACGAAATATTTTTTATCGTTTTTCGGTTCACGGGAAGACTTTATGATCCGGAACAACCGAGGTCATGCAATGTGAGCAATTCGCAATGTCCACGAACTATAGGTGGCGCGAGAGTCGAACCAAAATGGCTGCCTGGAGGAGGATAGTCCATAGACTATCCGCATGCCCGGAGTTCTAGTACATTGTACCCGGAGTGTACGCCGTTCGCCGCGTGTCACAGAAGCTTCAACGGGTTTTTCACCATGTCCGACAGCTTGTTTTTGGGAAGCCAATTTCATTAGCGACCATTTTGGAAGCTTCTCTGAAGGCAGAGCTGTTGACAGCAGCCTCTTTTCACGTGGTCTCCACAAGTCAGAGTCCACAAGTGAGTAAATATCGGCGTCGCGCGGGCACATTTGATAGCGACTGGGATTGACCAGGGTTACATATCTTAATCGCAATCAACGGTGGTCGCTGCTCTAGCCTAATCGTGGTAGAGTTTAGCGCTGGCGTCGGCCAAATCGGGAGCTCAGAGCTGAATCACGATCAGTGTGTCATGCTTGATCACTATCAACAGTGATCGCGTACCAGCACCTGTTCCAGATAGAGCCTAAACAGGATCGGCCCAGATCGCGACAAAAAATGCCCGTTTGGCACCGATGTGCATCGATGTCAGCGCTGATTGAAATATAAACATTCGTTGGTGCGTGTGGCTGTGTGTAATATGTGGGAAAAAAAGAGCGAATGCCATGCAAACAAGCAACTTTGCGGCTTCCAGTGGTTCGCAGACTGACATTTAACTGCCACGTTGCCATGCTAGCAGGCGCACGCATCTACAGAAACGTCCTTCTCACTATAAATCCGACGTACAGCATGACCACTGTGCGGTTTAGCCAAAAGGCGAAAGCGATTTCCGCCTACCCATATTGCTCCAGAAGAAATTGCCGGGAGTGAAATGTGCGCTGCACTCTCTCATCGGCGGCGTCGCGCTTTCCGATGCGAAACCTCACTATCCATTTCTTCTTTCGTAGCGGATCTTGCAGGAAGGAATGCCGGATTATTTCGTTGTGAACAGCTCGATTTGTGCATTGGGGCATGCAGCAAATGCGGTTACTGTTGTGCTTTTTGGGCATCACGCCCAAATACGTACACAAAGATGCGGCGGCGACGGACAGTACAGCGCGACGTCAACCTATTCTCCTCGTGGCATTTCTGCCGTGCGCCGCGGTGCGGCGTGACAGTCTACGGACGTTGCGAATAATGCATAACTCAGGGTTCAACGTCAGCACGCATCTCGGGCAGGTATTTCAAAGGAAAGATGCGTTGAAATAATGGAGGAAACCAAGAAAGTGGCAACCACAGCTGTTTGTATTAAATTCAAGCGGAGTTTCACGTGCCTCTCACACAGGCTGTCGTGGAGAGGGCGTTGACGTCGCTTATGTGTTGAAATTTTGAGACGAGCGCAAAGAGCGGCAACCGGAGCTGTACATGTTAGCACAAGTGGTCCTTGGTGTGCCAGCCACACAAGCCAGCGTAGAGAGGGCATTTTCGGCACTCAAGTTCGTTTTGTCAGAGCAGCGGTCTCGCTTATCGTCGAATACACTTGATGACCTGCTGCATCTGAAATCGTGTGTGCCCCCTTGACGAAAATTCGGGATTCAAACTTGAGGAAAAATGAATACCAAGTTTATGTTGTGTCCTTGCTTCGAAACTTCTTGCAACTTCCCTCATAGTCACACACTGTGGCTGGGACGTAAAACCCCAACAATTATTATTGAATTTTTATGTATTAGTTCAGTATCTTTTGCTGTTTTTAAAAGGTACTTTTAATATTAAGTATTTTGTTCGTTCTTATTATTGAAAAAAAAAGACGTTATAAACCGTTACGGAACGTTTATTTTTCGTTCCGGAACGAAAACGGAACGGAACTTTTTTGTGCGGAACGAAACTAAAACCGGAACGAAAAACATTTCGTTCCGACATCCTGGTTATAACTGGAGTGAATCACAAGTCACAAACATGTTTGAAAAACAAACCTATTCGTCTCAATGTCTACTGAAAGAAGCTTGTGAGCTTCAACTGTGCTCAACGACAAGCACTTTTAGACAGTATGCGCACCTCCATTTTTACAAGTCTGCTCATTTCATCTGCCGTTATGGTACTATCTCCCTGTGTTGACCCCACTGGTGCTGTCCCCTTCCAGAAACTATGGCAAGTGATGTTCGAAGTTGGAAGCTATTGAATTTGGAATGTCCATGGTACAAAACAGAGCATTGACCAGCTGGCTCGCCTTATAATTTAGTCTACTATGGGCTCCTGAAAATGCAGTTTGCCAGAGAATACCGCACCATCTGCATTAGAATGACTGATTTCTGTGGTTTTACGTCCCAAAACCACGATTTGATTACAAGAGACACCGTAGTGGAGGGCTCCCCAAATTTTGACCACCTAGGGTTCTTTAACCTGCACTGGCATCACATAGTACATGAGCCTCAACATTTCACCTCTATGGAAATGCAGCCGCCGCAGGCGTGATGCGATCCCGCAACCCTCGGATCAGAAGCTGAGTACCGTAGCCACTAGACCAGCGTGGCGGGGCCATTAGCATTAGAAGAAACGGAACAGTGGTCCATACCATATCTGGGCCATCACCATAGAAACCACCTGCACATGTGTTATTGTAACAAAATTTTTGGATTGCAAGCACCGCCTTCATGCAGGCCTCAGATCAATGTTGACCATCAGTGGACCGCATGCGCTGCTTTCATGCAAGGCTCAGATCAATGTTTACCATCAATGATGGCAAATGGATAGCAAAATAGTTTCCAGAAGAAAAACGAAAAAAACAGTGGTGCTACTGCATCAACGACCCAAGGTCACAATTGATGACTTTTGTGTTCGACGAAACGCAAAAAATCTATATGTACCTAATATTTATGTACACATTAAATAATTCCCATTCACGCATAAAGAATAATTCAATGTGCAAAGACATACAACATACTTAACTGCCGGGTTTTCTCAGAGATGATCATAGAAATATTGGAGATATGATTCATATGAAGTTTAACAAACAGCAGGCACCCCCACACAAATTGCAGAGAGTAATATTCATGAATTATTATGCACTCTTGTGTGCCAAAGCCCTAACAGAGCTTACAACTATCACATCCGAAACAATTCTCGATTGCTATAGTGTAAGGCAGTTTTGTTCATGGTAAACCTGTGTGTATGGGTCAGGAGTCTGTCTTGATTGGCTCCATTTATTTATTTATTTATTTATACCTGGGAAGCATTGTTTAATGGTATTAGATAAATATATATACAATGCGGTGAGTCACATTGTAAAACACCAGTACAAGCTTCACTGGACCAACAATACAAAAAGTTTGTGCAAGAACAGAACATTTAAGGGGTTTTGGTCTTGGAGGCAGAATATCATGAAAAAAAATCAGTTTTTGAAAAATGGTATTTCCATGGCATACGGGCAGTGCCGAAAGTGCTGAACAAGTTTCTCGCATCTAGAATTGATATTTCAGCCACAGTAACAGTTTCTATCAAAGAGAAGCTATATATTTTGACTATAAATGTACCAAAAATGGGCTGTTTTCATGCTGAACTACAAGTGGTGCAGCAGTAAGCATACAGACTATATCCTTGGTGGCCACAAATGACCTAACAAAGGTACGGTAATTCTGTGTTTCAGTTTACTCAAATTGGGCTTCTTCTGTTTTTCTCTCATTTCTCATAATGAAAATCTTGCTGCAGTGGCAAACTTGCAGAGCAATAGCTCTGCCTTCAGAGCAGCTAGCACAGCCATTTTTATTGTGACATGCAGGTTTACATGTAGAGTACAAAATGGTAGGAGTGAATTTTCAAATAACATCACTGAAAATTTTTAATTTCTCATTCAATTAGAGCATAAGCAATGTGTGTCTGTAACATTGATATTCAGACTGCTGCAGCCTTCTCAAAAATAATAAAATAAAAGAAAATACTCCTACCATTGTGCAGCTTATGTGTTTTAGCATCTAAACATGTGTCACTGCTCGCTCTCTAGTAAGGTTATTTTGTGCCATTGTACTGCCAAACAAAGGGTAATTAATTTTATTTATCTCTAAAACTAATTGACATAGGAGAAACAATCATATTTTTGAAATCAGCGTCAGAAACTCAATCAGTTGTGAATTTCTCTTAAAAATATGCGAAAGAGAAATGCCTCACATTTTCAAGAACAGTGTCCCCCTTAACCAGCACGCAGTAGTTTGTGTAAGTGTAGCAGTGGACGTGAAAACAGCAATATATACATTGGGACTATTTGTGTCCCGTAACATCAATGGTGGGTTTCAGATGGAAAACAAAAAATGCTATGCCATGTACAGGTGAAAACTTGAGTGCCAAGGTACATCAGTTTACGACACAATGCAGTTAAGTATTACAGCATTAAAAACTTGTACTAACCACAGTGTGTGTATGGCAACTGTGCATAAAATTTACACAATACATATAAATGAAATGGCTGTCAAGCCACTTGCTCTGTTCATGCATATCAGTCGCAGAGAGCGTCCAACTATATGAGCAAAAAATGTTGAAAAAAGAAAGAAAAAGGAAAGACACCTTTAAGACTGACTTGATGCTACAGATCACAATGACAATATCTGTGCCCTTTGCTTGTTTTCAAGAAGCTTCGTGGGCATGAAACCCATTAAAAGGCGGTGGGACCCGTGAGGCCTAGCCTCTGAATGGTCTCCAAGACATGGTGCGCCGCCATAACGATAGCATGATGACGATGATGACCACTTACTCAGGTGCACCCCTAGGCAATGTCAGGAGCCTATACCCAAATGTATATTGCATCAGAATCCATCATATATGAATCTCAATAAATGGAAGCGACAGGAATATCAGCGTAACACTGTAAATTTGTATGTTGTATCGAAGTGTCCAATGTAAGCAGGTATGTTATAACAAGGTTATACTCTGTTGAATTCTTCTTGTTCATTAAGCACTAAGTCTTGCACTGCAGAAGCTTTTATCAGTTTGGAAGGTCAGTGCATATCTAAAGATCTACCAGCCAGCCCAAATGAGCATGTTGTCTCATGAGACATCTACAATGCTTGTACTCTTTGCCTCTTAATGATGCTCTCCTTGTATTTATAGCATGAGCAACCATGCTTGCAATGGCCACAGGAAGAAATCGCACTTATACATGCATCAGAGAGCTCAAATGCCACTTGCCAATGATATTGCACAAATGGCCAATGTCTTTATTCGTGAGCAATAACCAAAACGCAGTACGCTGTGCACAAACAGTGTTTGTGAACAACCCCGCAAAATCAACAAACTTAAATACACATTGGACAACTGGCCACAGAGCACTGAAGACTTCAGGCACTTTCTAGATGGCAGGAGGAATCTCTCGCATAGCCTAAGAGCACCAAATGAGCCTTTCTCCACAACATTTATGCAAATATTCATTCTCACAAATATGAACACAAGACCCAACGTACCAGTAGGTTTCGGGTGCCACATTATATGATGGCTTGTAGGATGCATTCGAGTCGACGTCACACCATTCGGGACAGACGTAAGCACCGGTATCATCCTTGTACTGGCAAGCAAGGCTCAGGCATGGCTTGGGAACAGAACTGGAGTCATGTAAAACGAGCATATTAGCCCACACCAGCAACCAGTGTCATACATTTTTCAAATATATAAAAAGAATATGAGATAAAAAAATTTGCACCCACCGATTTGTAGTAAAAACAACAAGGAAATCCATGCAGCTTTGTGATACCAACAGGTCCCAGTCAAAAAAAGTCAATTGGTCCAACTGGATATACCATTTGTTAGCAAAGGGATCACAAATGGTGTGAACCAGAATCCAACTGGAGTGGTGAACTTCAATGGGACAGTCCAACTGGACTTGACAGTTCCAACTGGCCATGCCAGTTGGCACAGAATTTTCCATTTGGCCTCCCAGTCAGAATACCTGTAGTCCAGTTGGTTGCAGACGGTCCGATTGGGAACCCATTAGGAACCCATTGGGACAGCCATTTTACAATTGGAATATTTGGATTGTCCAGTTGGATGCCCGATTATGGTTCATTCAAGCTCTTCCATCATCAGAACGCTTGAAGATTACTGAGTCTGGTTGTTTACGCTATATGAATTTGACATTAAGGAGTTGTTGGTAGGGCAGTTCTAATTGGGAGTAACTTTTTCATTATTTTGTATGCCTAGTCGGGAGTTAATTGGTTCAACCAATTGGTTTGAATGGGTCTTCACTGACAACCCAAATAGTTTCAATTGGAAGACACAGAAATGAGAAACACTTCGAAACAACAAAATAGCCCATATAAATATTTTTGCAGCTGTAACAACATTGTTTAAATAAAAGATCTTTGTACTCAGGCAATAGGATGACAGCATTTATTTCATCTTTGCACTAACGGATCTGCCAAAAAATTGCCTGTCTTTTGTGAAAACGTGGCACTACCACGTAGGTCAGATACGCCTGATGGACGTGATCATATCCGAGTAGTAACATCAGTGGAGCGGTTTTTTTTTTTTTTGCACTTGTCCACTGGAAGTTTTCTCTAATGCTCGCGCAGTCAGACTGCATGATTTCTATGGTGTGACAGATGATATCTGTGTTAATGACCGAAATTCACAAAAAAAAATATTTTTTTAATATCCCGTTGGATGACCACTTGGATCGAACTGGTTTGCAAAAGCAATCCAGTTGGCCAACCCATCAGATCTACATGGCTTACCAATTGGCCACCAATCATTTCGAAATGGTTACCATTTGAATACAGTTGGGATGCCAGTTGGATTCAATTGGCGCTTCCAATTGGTTATGAATGGTTTGTCACCCAAAGGGTGGTGAAAATCCAACTGGTCCAACACCAATTGGTGGCAATTGGAAATTTTCCAGTTGGACCCATTTGGTTTTTTTGACTGGGGTGGATGTTGATTTTCCCTTTCATAATCGTTTCTTCACCTTGTGGAATTCCATGTAACTCATTTGCCACATAAAACAATAGCTCGTAATTCATGGGAAGATAGCCTGTAAGTTCTAATTTTCCTGCTCAGAGTAATAAAAAAAAGAAAACATGCAGCACATCTGCACTGCTTAAACATTCATGTCAACCATGTTCTAGTGTTGAAGAAGTATAATACTATGAAAGGAAAAAAACAAATAATGCCAATATATAGACAGTTGTTTCTTTGGAAGGTGGCTCTCATGGATCATTTAATGAACCTCAACACAACTTTGCGAAATGCAACTGCTGAAGCTCCCTAAACATACAAATGGAGTCATAAATAGGGAAATAAAACAAGGAACTATTAAGGAGTTGAAAATTTTTTCATTGCAATGCGAGCTTCACTGCTGCAAAAGTAAGTACTGCCAAACAAATTGCTATACGACCACAGAAAGCAACCCATTACCCATCGGTGCGACAAGCATGTAAATAATGATTAAGGCATGCTAACATACAAAAGCTTTCTATTTTGCAAGCAGACATGATCTTGTCACCAACTGAAGCTCTTATCCTGCATGACAGGCTCATTGCACCCACACTCTTGCCCGAGCTGCACAAGCATCTTATATGGCTGTGCTGGAATGTCAGCAGTGTTGCAACACTGCTAGTGTGCATGACACTGCAGTCTCACAAGCAGGCCCACGGCATACCATGGCAGCCGTGGCTGGACACCTTCCCTTTCTTCCTTCCTTTGGTAACGCATCATTCTGTTTCACTTGCAACAAGTGATAACTTTCTCCCTGTGATGGAAAGCAGTCTCAAACCAATCAGCACCACAAGGGAAATTTTTGACATTGCACAACATGCCAGTGACCACAAATAATTCCATGTAAATATAGCTCCCAAAAAAGAAGAGAGACATTTCACACCTTTCTCATCTACACCACCAGAGAAGGAACTGTATTACTAGTAAAGGTCAATAACAACTGGTGTTCACGGGTGAAGGTGAAACTTCTCCATTTTCACCGCAAACCAGCAGTTAGCACATGTAGCTAGTTTATAACTGTTTCAAGAGCACGCCTTTTAAGTACAAGGCTGATTTAATCTGGCTGTCAATCTAAATTTATTCAAGGAAATATCCCAGCATCTTCATTTTACTAAGTAAGTCTGCTTCATCATCATTGTAAATGTTGTGGTCACCTCATAATTGAACTGAAAATGCTGCCGTCCTCTTTACAATAAAAAACTCACTATACCCTCAGTTGCTATAGGCTTTCTATATTGTGGCACATTCTCTCAATCACGACTACAAGGCCCTTGGTCCACTATTCTAAAAATTTATTTGTACACAATAAAAACTCCCAGACCTAGACCAAGCATGCAGCCCAGTGGCAGCGTAAGCTAGTCTCTGCAGCATGCTCTTATTCTTCCCTTTCGGCCTTCTTCCATTCCTGCTTATTGACGGCAAGTACACAATCAAAGCACCTGTTCATCTGTATTTCTTGCTAGAAACCAGGCTAAAATGCCTGGTAACACTTCCAAAAAATCCTAAAGTTTCCAAAGATAACAATTTTTTCCTAAAAAGTTAACTGTCAGGTGCGGTGAACATCCACAAATGTTAAAATCACATTGTTTTGCCGCTGACTAACATTAACTATTAATTTCTTTCATTGCATTACAGGCAAAAAATTTAATCAGCTTACACAATGGGAAACACCCTCCAGTAGCATTCATAATAATGGTTGATGGTGATATACAGCAGCTAACGAATTCTAGCTGGCAAGTTTGCCTGGCATCTCCTCCAGGAATGAAATCTGTGATTGGCACACATTCCTACATGCGCCATCAAACTTTCAGTAAAACTTGCCCTGCTGCTCTAGTTATTTTAGGAATGAAATGCAGCTTTGTGCATTGAATAACAAATGTAGGTGGAATGACCATGTATTTCGTCCCATACCTGGATGAGAGAATGAATGTTTGTAAATTTGTTCAGGGTGAATTTGCCTAGCAAACTCCCTTGCCAAAATTGATAATGACAATTAGTGGGGCTACGTGCCTATGATTTTAAGGCAATGCCACAGCGGTGGGATCCAGAAATTTAGGCCACCTGGGGTTCTTCTGACGTGCACTATTGACACAGCACAGTGCACAGCCCTCCAGCATTTTGCCTCCATCGAACTGCGACCGCACCCACATCTTTCGGGTCAGCAACCAGTTAACCACTGTACCATTGCAACGACAGCCACCCTTGCTACGATTCATAAAATGCAGTGCTTTCTGTAAAGTAATTAAACCTTTAATTAGCCACCATTAACAGATTATTTTGAATTTTACTTTTTTTTTTACCTCAGAAGCTGCCTCAAAACAAAGAAAAGTTTCCAAAATGTTACCAGAAACATGAACTCGGTCATCGCAAAATTAACTTACTAACGTCCGCGGACAAATAATCAATTGATCCATCCAGACTACTGTATGAGTGCATGATACGATTTCGAGCACGTCAGCTTGGTAAAAAGAAAAGGCACGCTCTTCAATTAACTCGATTTTTAATATTAGTTACCCTGCGCAGAAAGGTTTCATTTCAAAACACGACCTCCTCTATAAAAAGGAGGTCGTGTTTCAAAATAAAGCAGCAAATATGGCGGTTAGGGTTCTCGAATTTTGGAACGCGGAGACCTGCGCTTCTATACGCTGGCGTTGCAAAACACAATGCGGTACACGGATATACAACACCATAACCGACAGCCCTCAACAAATACGTGTACGATTAATACGCGTGCAACACATCTGCCCGCCGCCTTCTCTTTTATGCCGTAGCCTTATTTATCGCCCGCATTGGCGAAATCGTACTTCCCGCCAATTCGTCCATTGGCATCGCGGAATCTAGAATGCAAAGGATATTTAACGCTCTTAAGATTAACGGCCGACATTTTCATCTAGCGAGTTCTTTCTGTAATCAATAACTGAGTTTATCGTCTCGTCGGCCACACGAAAGCGTGCACTGCGAATTATCTGACCAATCTGTAGCGCGGGAAACACAGGATAGCCAACGCTGAGAACTTATGTGGTCCGCGTGCAACCACTCGGCGCGTAAGTAGAAAGTTATACGCACCAAGACATTCGCCCACGCATCTTTCTCCGCTGAACACCTGACTGCACCTTGCGGGATTGCGTGGGACCTGCAAAACGAGCGAAGATGTGCTATTTCGGACACTGTGCCTATAGTGCCTAGAAAATATACTTACTAGTGTGCCGAACGCCGAGCGTTTCCAATGGGAGACGCTGGCACCGCCGGTGATGCCTGCCGCCGAAGGCCACCAGACGGCGACACTCTTAGGGACCGTGCTAACCAACGCTGGTGCTAACCGCGGGCGGCGCGCTGGGCGCGCGCTGGACGCGGGCGCGCGTCGATTGCGTTTCGGATGCACTTCGGGTGCGCGTTCGTATACGCAGTCGGTTGCAGTAAATTTGCGGGGCACATCTGCTTTAGGCAAGTAGCGTACGGTGCTCTGCATGTCACGCCGGTGTTTCTTTTCTGTGCGCGTGGTTCGCGCGTGTGTCTCCAAGAAACGGCGATGTCGTCGCAGAAAAGGAAACGTAAAGACAGCACCTGCTTTGTTCCTTATTGTACGAGTGGATACCGCTCAAACAACGAGCGGGTGTCATTATTCAGCGCACCTGCTGACCCAGGACGCTTAGCGGAGTGGGAGAAGAATATAAAGAGAAAGGATCGAAGACTAACTCCGACGGCTGTCGTTTGTGAAAAACACTTCGAGAACAGCTGCATTGAACGCTATTTTCGGCGATCATCCTACACATGAGGTGCCCCGAAGAGCACCAAAATGAAAGATCGAGCCCGGAGTGAGGAAGAACCTACGGATAAGCGTCGAAAGCATGACCTGGAATCACTCGATATAGTTGCATCACTGCGAAACGTTAGTACACAGTCCGTTGTAATGGATAGTGGAAACATCTTGTAGATTAGTCTCACTTTATATTTGTAATTATTTTAAATAAACTATATCGCAAATGCCGAATGATAGCTACAGTGCCTATAATATAGTTGTAGATATACATTCTAGGTTCTTTATTACAGCCACCGAGCGCGTGCCTAGCTTATTCCCCAATCGGAATGAAATCGGTAGGTGACGCGACGTTTGATGCGCACACCATCAGATTTACAAATTACACAGCGTACAATAACCCAATACTTTGCAATGGTCTTTGCAGCAAATTAAACGAGGTCTGTACATTACTTCACAAAAAAAAAAAAAAAAAAAAATCAGCCAACTCCAACGTAGTCCGTAATATACGTTGACACCTTGTGTCACCCATGAAAAGTTTTCCCGTTTAATCACCCTCAGTGTGTTTATGTGATTAAACAGACCATTACTGAATTTATGGTGATTTACAACAAATTGGTGTGAATTTGGCATTTGTGGAGATGTGCCCCATATGACTGTTTACTTTGAAACAGGTTAAACTTCTCTCTCGGAAACAACCAATTTATTTCACGACTGAAATATAGCGCTGGTTTCATTCAGCGCTATTTTCTGCATCGTCAGCACGTACCAACAAGCCCAAATTTCAACCGCGCGGACGTATTTATTTATTGGTATTTTTCGAAGAAACACTCGATATAGTGTAGCGTATCAATGATAACTGTGCGTACGTACGTTTAGAAGTGCGACGAAATCACATTCACCGCAACCAGCGTTCCGCAGTGCGAAACGGGTGGGCGTCTTTTGTAGGCGCGCGTTGGCGGGAGACGCCGCTCGGTATAGCACGGTCCCTACGGCTATCGCCGTCTGGTGGCCGCCGTTGGAAGGCATCATTCTCCGTGCCACCCGGCCGCCCGCGGTCGGCACACTAGTAAGTATATTTTCTAGGCGCTGTAACTGTAGGGACCACAGTTAGGGTCTGTTCGATTCACCTGCACCCCTCTGAACCGGTTCACGGCGGTGCACGAGCAGTTTTGAAATTGTGCAGCTGCAGTTCAGTAGGTGCAAGCGCGGCGCGACACAAGAAACGAACGGAGAGGTGCCGACATGGTGCAGGCCACGCTTTTGTGCGCGGTGGAAAGGTCGCGAACGGCACGTACATGGCCAATCTGCGAAGGCGAGGGAGTTTAAACGACGCGTACGTCGCAATGCAGAAACATGCGCCTATTTCCTCTCATTTGAACCACTCTTCGTCGTTGCTGCCCTCACCCTCACGCCTGCACCAAGCCGGCACTTTCAACGGAGCGGGTGCAGGAAAATCGTGAACCAGCGCTGCACCTTTCCTGCACCTTTTGAAACGAACGACGTGGTTCCGAGGGTGCCATCGCTGCACCTCTGAAACGAATGACAAGGTGCGGCACCTCGTGAACTGGTTCAAGGGGTGCAGGTGAATCGAACGGACCCTTAGAGTGTACTAGAATATTTTGAGTGGCGCGACCGCCGGCCGGAGAGGGGCCCTCTCCGTATGGAACGCAGCGGCGGCGCTGCAGTCGTCAGACCTTGGTTGCTCCTGCCGGCGGGTACGGCCGGCTCGCCTCGCGGGCGTCTGCTTGCCGGCGCGCTCACAAAAATGTTCGCAAGAGTGGCGAGTTTATATGAAAGGAACGTAAAAACGGACCGTTTAATCACACCTGAACTGCATTACCATCCTGACGGCAATTAGTTTGCGCCGGGAGAGCGCCTGGCAGGTGTAGATAGGTTTATTTTGGTTTCATAATGAAGCGCGAATGGATCACTTGAGCAGCGATGCGCCACATGCAGCTTCATCAACTTTTAACTAGGCGATCGATGTCTTTTCATATTGCTTGCCTGCTTACTTCCAAGGTTTCTGCTCATTACGCAATATTATTACCTATGAACACGGCGAGCTTGCGAGCATTGCGAGCATTGCAATCATCAAATATAGTTTTAAATCAGTCCCATTTCTACTAGACGCTATATATCGGTGCTCATTTTCGGTATCGGCATTTTTACTCAAACACAAAGAAGGTTCTACCTATCGCCTACTTGTGGAAAGTGAGATACTGTTTTGCTGCGTGTCCACATCACCCTTTAGGTGTGACGTACTACCTGATATAAACATGCAGTACTACCAAGCATAATTATATTCACACTGTTACTTTAGTTTCTTACAGATATAGGCGAACTGAAGAAACCATACACTCGCTCCTATAGCTCAGAAATCTTAGAATGTTGAGTAATGAAAAGGGTGTAATGTGACAATGTTACATTTAGGTACTAGTGTTCAAGTGTGGTGAAGAAACTTTAAGGAATTTAGGTATTCTATGAAAAATTAGGTCCGTGCTGTGCGAAGGGTGAGAGATAAACTATTCCATTCAGAGATGATGCGAGGGAAAAATAGATATTCCGAAGAACTTGTTTTGGTAATAAAAGGGATTAAAGATTTATGGTGATGTCTCCTAAGCTGCGACCGCAGTGGTAAAGCATACGGCTCAGGGAAAGACATTTTAATTAGTCTGGATTTTCTGGCACAGTCAAAATCTTCATACATTGTGCTCTTTAATTAGGTCTGAAAGGTCAGTTCCGCTACTACTTAGAATATAAGTAGCGAGCGGCGTTGCGCTTTAAATCTTCTCCAGTCTTTGTACTACGATTCATGCAGGAGTCCCAAACTACGCATGCATGTCCAGGTCCTGGTCTGAAAAACGATATCTATACTGACAAATTAGGTTTTGCAAATGTTTCTTTTAGTTATTATCTATTGGAACCAAAGTTACGGACTGGTGACGCTCTGGTGAGAATAGTGTGACCTTTCCAAATGAGAGTGAGTAATGCGACGCCTAAGTACTTGCATTCAGATATATCAGGGAGCGATTCCGATTGAAAACCGTAAGGAAAGAAGAGCTTGTATCGTGTTCTTCTTTTTTTTTGCTTTGTTCTTATCAACACTGGTTTATCTCCATTCAGCTACATGCCGTAATGAGAGCACCAGGGATAAATGTGTCCATTCCTCATAGTTGTTGATTTCGTTAAGATGGACGCAATTATAGTCTGCTAATAATTCGATCTCAAATGATGCCCTAATAAGTTATAACTTCCATCAATATGTCGTCAATATGTATTAAAAATAACAGCGGATTCTGAACGCTAATCCAGAGTACTCAGAAGTAACGAGTAGCTCACGATCGAGAACAATCACTATGATGCTGTCAATGCGAACGCATCTAGATACGTAAAAGGTCATCTATTAAGAAGAAAGTAGGTAGACGGGTTGAGACCCCATGAATTAGTATTATACATGTGGAACCAGTTCAGGAGCGCACCCAGGATCTCTGCCCGGGGGGGGGGGGGGGGGAGGTTCAATCTTTCACGAAGGGCCGGGCATGCGATTACACAGTTGTTGCGTGTGTAAAAAAAGTAAATAAGATGCCAAATAATAGTAACATGAATGATGATGATTATTTTATTATTTTTTCGGCGTTTTGCAGAGACATTAGCGCCATATTCTTCTAGGACACAGGAGCAGTTACGGAGTGGGAGGGGGTTAGGTCGGCCTCAGGGGGGCGGGGGGGGGGGGTTACAACACCCCGAACCCACCCCCCACAGAAATTACAGAGGTATTTAAGTAGGGTCATTTTCAAGAAATCTTGCGAAAGATATGGCTGCGATATGAACATAACTATTGGTAACGATCGAACTAGCTAAATAATTGTGAGACGTGTTCAATAATTTTACAAGATGAGAATAAGGATGTTGGTAATACCGGGCAGTAACTTGTAACAGTTCAGTATTTCACTTTAGGCAAACGGGACCCTATACTCCTATACTCAGCATAAAACAGACTTAGAAGGTCTTGCCGTTTTCGACATTGGCCTGCTAGAGCAGATTGAAACTAATGTTGCTCATTTCGAGCTCGCTTCCCGTACTCTCCACATCTTTATGAATCACATCGGGAATGACGGTCATCCGCGCCTCCACTCTTACGACGTTTTCCTTGTTTTCTTTTTTTTCTTATTCTTCTTATTTTGTGCAGGCTGCGTTTTTGCGATGTTATCCCCATCCTAAAATGTGTGCCGTCGCCACCTATGCCAGATTTTTGCAAGATATCCCACAATGTAATTCAGCTGCCTGGCGTTTTCCTGCACGCCAATAATGTATAAAGAAGTTCTGATTAAAAACTGCTTTATTTTCAATGAAATTAACGCCTCCATCGCGCCCCGTGAGAGGGGATCGTGCAACGAAGCTGCGAGCGCGATCAGATGCTTGCAAGGCGCACCGAACGGATCTTTATTTTATTTTATTAGATGTATCTGTGAAAACGCCGGCCAGCGTGATTGTGCTGCGGTACCTATGTTTATACAATAGTTATTGCAATGTGCATAGCACAGCACGCACGCGCACACGAAAAAAAGAATTAGAGCACCACAGCTCGGGCCACGCTGGCCGTGCCCGCCGCGCGCCGGCTGCCCCAATGGTTAGGCACGCCAGCGCCACCGCTGCTTTCCATGCGAGAGGGGACACCGGTTTGCACGGCGCGCCCGCTCCGGTCGCGCCACTCAAAATATTCTAGTACACTAGCCTTTACCCAGTGTTGTACGGAACGTCGTTCCAAGGAACGACGTTCCTGGAACGAGTTCCTTTTGGGAGGAACGATGGAACGCCATCGTTCCTTTAGGGGTTGGTGGAACTGTAACGGGAACGCGTTACATTTACGAAGGAACGGCAAAGGGAACGGCGTTCCGTCTGTACACATTCCACTCCACGATGATCGCACATACGCAGCATATCACGCAGGGCGGATAGGCTGGACTTCAACAAGCCCTCCCTGAAGTCCCCGTTTTCCTGCCGCCACTATCGCTCCCTCATAGAAAATCACGCGCGAAAACGCCATTGTATTGCGGTTTCGATGATTCGACGAGGGTGACGCTTTCCCTTCACTGCGGCCGCACGACGTCAGGGTATCCCACTACTCCTTCGCGGTGGCCGCTTACAATGGCCGCTGGACAAAGTTTCGGGCTGTCAGCCAGCCCTGTATTGGTGCACAGCAACACGGCAGGAGCTACATGCAACGGCAAAGTTACTTTTTTCGTCCCTCCCTTATGATATCCCGCCGCCAGGGCTCCCTGCGAACTAAAACACTGTCAACGCGTGCTTTATTATATCGCGTCTCCCAGCATTGACTCTGCTAACGCGGTTACGGCCATGGTTGTCCATACTTGTAAGACACTCTTTGCATCAGTCTCTTAAAGATATTTTAGTTGAACTGAACGGGTCACGCCTTAATTTGGCGTCAACAGCCCTATGCCTTCGGCAAAAAGCAGAAACGAAAGTCTTTTTGAAAGGATATATACACGTGCTAAGGCGAACATGTGCTGAACATGCTTACGTGCGTGCGTGCGTGTTTGTAATATTGAGCGAAGATAACATCGCTCTAACCCGGACCTGGTTACTTATGGTCGGTGATGCTAAGCCTGTTTCAAATAAAAACCATAGTTTTATTGCTATTACTACGCGACCAGAGGGTATAGCTACACAGGAATAACCAAACATTTTAACGCACAGCCTGCACCCGTGTACTTTACAATTATGCTTGTGTGGTGTGGGTCATTGTCGGTTGGCGTCCCGTCAAATTATGCACGTAAGGCTATTTATTTTCGTGTTTATTTCCTGCACCACAACAGCATTTCATCCTTGCCTTAATGTCGGTGTGCCTCCGAAATGAACAGGCAAATGATGCTTATTGCTAATGACACGAAGAAAAGAAAACAGCCCCGCGTTAGTTAATTCGGCGGTAAACGCACAAAATAGAAATGTTAAAATTCCTCATACCGGCATACTCAACGCAGCTATAATTAACAACAAAAGTACAGTATATCACAAATACTTTAAAGCGATGAGAATTATAGTAAAAGCAATATATCCAGATCTGCCGATTAGTTTATTAAAATGCTACAAGGGCTACCAATTTTGAGCACAATCGTTTAGGACCGGGAATACTGAAGACGTCAGGGTATTTGTTCGAGTATTTGCGCGCAATGCCATCAGTCAGGCACAAACTTTTATATGCTATCCTAAATCAAAAGGTCTGTTACTAGCTTTCAGTGTCAGATGCACCGCTGTTACATGCATGGGTGCGTATGAGTAACTACCTATTTGCACATTGGAGGCGCAGTATGTTGGGTACGCGTCTGAAGACTGAAGTGGAAAGTGCCATACGTGTCGCACTTGTAAAAGACTATATCGCCAAAGTTGCAGTGGAGTTGTCCGTAGTATGTTCGGTGCTCCTTGAAAATATATGCCTTGGAGCGTTTCGTTGGATGTTTCTTTGTCTCCAGATATGTCGCTGGTGACGTTGAAATTCTGGAAATATGCATAGGTCGATGCGAGATTTAATATGGTCACTTTAGTTTGCCTCAGTATTAACCTTGAATTTTAGAAATCAAATGTAACGTTAATGTAACGACAAGTTCCAATTTTCGAAATGTAAATGGAACGCGTTCCTTTTCTATTAAAGGAACTTGTAACGGGAACTCGTTACAAAATTGTGAAGGAACGAGGAACGAGTTTTCGTTCCTGTTTTGAAGGAACGTGTGCAACACTGCCTTTACCCTAGATATTCTAGCCTTTACCCTAGATTAAGCCTAAGAAATCCCTAAATTGTACAAAAAGTCCCTAGATAGTAATTTCATGTTCATTTGGCTAGTTCACATTTAAAAAAGGCTGAGTGCAATTTTTCCTTTGGCCCATTTGTTCTTATTTTTGTTGGCAGCGGAAAGCAGCTCATTAAAGTGACCGAAGGTTAAGTGAAACGTGGCGTAGCCTGGCGTGAAGCCTTGGTGGTACGGCTCTCTGGAGGCTATGAATCGCTGCATGTCGACTGCTGCTGTTAATACGCGTCCATAACTAACTGCAGTCAATGCATAAAAACGCGTCCCAGTCTCGTTACTCACTTTCTATGCAGCAAAAAGAGTCGACGCTGACGAGCGCCGCTGCCCTCACGGCAACCAAAATCTGATTTTAACCGCGCTGCATGCTGGCAGCGTCTCCCAGGCATTGCGCGCACACGCTCTGTCGGGGCAGAACCCGGCGCAAACACAGACGTATAGTGTGCTAGAATTCTAGTACACTACACACAGACGACAGCTGTCAGCCACTCTTTGCAACATGTATTGCGTTAAGACTCCATAACCAAGAAATCTTAATAAAAAATGATTTACGGTGATTTCCCCGTTGTCATTGTATGAATGGACGATCTTACCGGTAAGCTTTCTGTTCAAATAGAGAAACCAGGCAACAATTAGGTACTTTAAAAATTGGTTGTCGGTCCCTTTAACAGCAACTGCCGCTCTCCTCCACGTGCTCTTCTCACATTTTCAGTGGACTAACTGTACATAACAGGCCTAAGTTCAGTGCTATAATTCAGAGAGCCGACATAAATCGGGGATCTTTTCCGAGGTGGCGGTTTACTTCTGATTGATCACGTATGCAGTGGCCGTTGCGTGCCCTGCAATCAGGGCCGTACCCAGGAATTTTTTTCGGGGGGGGGGGAGGGGGGGGTTCGTGTGTAGAAGCTTTGCAAATTTTAAATATTTATACCAGCTTATTTTCGTGTATGAATGAAGTACATCGCTTACATTTAATATTTCGATGGTACCTTTCAATTAGTTCTACCGAAATAAAAAATTGCTGTGTTAACCTCAAATTGTGGTCAACGCAAGAAATAAAGGTTTGGACTATAACACCACCAAAGCCGGGGGCACCACAGTTTCATGAACGAACACTATACCGCCTTTGTAATGCATGCCGTTGCCGAGCACCATGCATATATATACTGGAAGCTGCCAGCGAAATAGTTACCTATAGTCAGCGAACTGTGTTTGTCGATGCAGTTTCAAGTTCTGGTTGCTTTTTTTATGCAGATGAATGCATGCACTTATCGCGAACGCCAAATGGTGGTGGTAGATCATTTACGTTTTATTGGAACTTTGTTGGATGTGCAGACACAATATTTGTGCAGATGTTAAGTGTGTCGCAAGGTTGTTTTTGACTATACCAACCCATGTGAACACCAATGGCTCCTGATAAAATAACACAATGTAACCGCGGTACGAAAACGGAATGTAATGAGTACAAATGAATGAAGGAGACTCTTGAAGCACTGAGACATGTTCAAACGAGAAAGTTCTTCCTTCTAGGCAACTTGCAAAAGTCTGTGAGAACTTGTTCCGGGGTCACTTCAATTTGTCGATGGACGCTGAGGAGCGCTAGTCCGGTCAATCTCTCGTTGCTCATACGATTCCGAAGGTAACTCTTCAGCCTTCCCAGTGTCGAAAAAGTCCGTTCCGGGGTCGACGTCGACACTGGTAGGGCCGCCAGGATGGAAAGCAGTCTATGGATGTTCGGAAAAAAACTCACGGTTGCACATCGCTAAGGCCTGTAAAGCGCAAGCTGGGCGATCCTTTTCTTCGATCTGGCAGCACTTACTCAACCACAGTGTGAACTCGGTTTCGATGGCATTAGCCGAAGCCGAAGGAATGTCGTCAAGGTAAAACTGAACTGCGTCATCAACAGCAGAAAGGCTAGCCGATGCGCAGAATTTCGGCAGCAGCATGTTAAGGCCAATCAGGACCTTCTTATGGGCATGGAATCTGTCCCTTAATTGATTTTCGAAGTCCGCCAGCAAAGGCAGATACACATTCCTCCGGTAGTACTCTTCGGGAGTAGCAGACGGTACGTTGCTTCTTTGCATCTGCCTTCCAGTGATTCGTGGTAGGCCCATCTCAACGTTTGTGATATTCAGCAAAGAGACGGACTTCTGAAATATCTTGTTAAATTCTGTTTCGGCACTCGCCCTTTTTCTGGAAAGAACGCCCATAACATTATCTACGTAATCGCACGCTTGTGACAAGTCGCAGTCAACTTTTTGAAGAAGCTTGCAAAGTGGCAGGGTCAAAGAAAAGAGGTCACTGCAGATTTGAAGTGAAACAACAAACTCGGGCTTGGTAATGGCAGTGAGCAGCTGAGACGCTTTTGATAAAGTATCAGATGACACGGCCTCATCCTCCAAATGTTCGAGAAATTGGACGATCGGCACGTACAGCTCATGAAAACGCTGAACGGCATCATGACTCTCCACCCACCTTGTCTGACAAAAGGAGAGAACTGATTTTCTTTTTTCTTGTGTTATATCTTCTACCTTGTCTTGCAGTTGGTTCGTCCTCTGTGGCGAAGCTCTCACAAACGCACAGGTTGCCGATACAGTCCCCAAACAGTTGCGGACGCTGGGGAGTTTGCATGCGTGAAGCAGCGCAAGGTTTAGTGAGTGGGCGCTACAATGCACGTACAACGCTTTGGGCGCGGTTTGGCGAATGAAGGCCTGGACACCGTTTAGGTGGCCGCTCATTGATGCCGCGCCGTCGTATCCTTGTCCGCAAAGTAGATTCAGGTCAAAGCCATGACCCCTAAGGCTGTTTAGGATTGTGCTCGCCAGTGCCTTGCCAGTGAGGTCGTACACGGGAACGAAGTCCACAAAATCTTTCAGTACGGGTACTCCCAACGTGTCGTGTTCGACGTACCTTACACATAGGGAAATGTTGGCAGCGCGAGATATATTAGTCGCCTCGTCAGCTAGGACTGAAAAACACGAACTTGAGTTGACATTTTCAACTATCTTTCTTTGTATACTTTTACCACAGAGGGTGATCAATTCATTTTGAATTTTTGGGCTCGTGTAGAGTGCATTCGCCGGAGATGTTTCCATGTGAGCACTCAAGGCGGTATCTCCACATTTTGCCCGCATCCTAAGCAGTGCCCGGAAATTTCCATCGTTTTTTAACGGTAGCACTTCAGAAATACTTATAGGACCAGAGTCGTCTGTGCCGCGAAGCGGTACTTCTTGCCTGCCACAGAAAATGATTGTTTCGATTATTGGCAGCAAGTTCTTGCGGTTTTCTTCCGCCTGCTTTTTAAGGCCGTGGTCAAGGTTTGTCAAGATGTCATGCTGTGAGCGGGACCGGACTGCTAAAAAGTTCTCCGACAGCGTTGTTGACATGGCGTGGTAACTGCTGGATGCATGGCTCGTAAAGGCGTCCATGGCTTTCTTGTAATTGGTGAACTCCTTAGTCACAAAAGAGCCCAAGCGCTGGTGATCTCCCTTTCCCGCACACTCGCCTGCGAAGACTACGCAGTATTTGCATAGGGCTCCCTGAAGCTTCTCTGAATAAACGAGCCATGGGTAACTATCTACCCAGTGAGGTTGGAATTTCAGATTTCTTTTCCCAGTGGCTGGATAGTTATAGTTAGCAGGAGGGGTCCACGGATTGAGCAGCAGCCTCTCCATCGTTGCTGGATCACTTACATTCTTACTCTTTGAGACAAACAGCCCCAAGTCGAAAATGTTTGCACTTGTCGCAAAGACGGAAGGTGAACCAGAATGTGTAAGTGCCATGCCACTCACTTTGCTGCCACCTTGCGCAGCGTTGATTGTCGAAAATGGGTCACTTGGAGTTGCACGGCAGCCGACATCATCTGCTGGCGACGTGTGGGTGTCGTGCTTGTGTTCTTTCTCGGGTGATTCACGTAGGCCGGTGCATTCTCCTGAGTCGCTACAGAAGTTCCGATGCACTTGGCTTTCCGCCTGTGCTGAGGAAGGGGAAGCTTTGTCCTCCGAAAGAGGCAGCTCTTCTGCGTCCGCTTCATCTGTTCGGACTTTCTTGAAGTAAGACGCAAGTCTCGTTTGTTTCGCTGTTGCAGAGTGTCTTTTCATTTCGCTGCCGCAATCATGTGCACGCACACAGAAGTGGCCACGTGGCTCCGAAGAGACGTTTGCAACTGCCTCGACTGCCGGACGAGAACGGTGGATGATGTTTCTCTTGCCCGCTTTACAGCGGCTAGAATCCCCTTAATAGACGTGACCCCCCAAAAATGCATTGTTGAGGGCGAAGCCGACATCTTGCGGTCCGTACAGAAAGCATCTTAACCACTGCGCGGTGAAAGACGAAAAAAAGAGAGAGAGAGAGAGAGAGAGAGAGGCTCGAAAAAACGAGGTGGGGGAGGGGTAAAGTGCAAAGCTGTACAAAAAAGGCGTGTGGACGCGGGGTGGAGGGGGGGGGGGCGTTCAGGTGTTCTGGTAAAAGGGAAGGTTTGAGGAAAGGCAGAAGAGGAAAGCAATGTCAGGAAACTTGTATATTCGTAGCGCAAAAAAGAACCAGACAAGCCCAGGCTGTTTGTTCGCTATGTGGACGATTGCTTCTGTGTGGTGAAATCTGGCGAGGTTGACAACCTGCTCGCCTGCCTGAACGCCGTTGAACCTGACATACAGTTCACAGTGGAAAGGGAGAACCCTTCAGCTCTCCCGTTCCTGGATGTACTGGTCAGAAGGCAAGGACAGAGCCTTTCTTTCTCGGTTTTCAGGAAACCTACCCACACAGGACGCTACCTCCATTTCGACTCAAACCACCCCGCCTGTCACAAGCTTTCCGTGGTACGAAGCCTTGTTGGGAGGGCCGAAAGAATCTGCTCGTCGCCACAGCAGCGGAAGGAGGAAAGGGAGCGGATAATCCGTGACCTCGGTGCCAACGTCTACACAAAGGCGTTTGTTCGCAAAGCCCTCCTTAAGAGGAAAAACGGAGGAAGCGTGGCACCTGCGTCGCCGCAACGACACCGCGTCTCCATCCCTTATGTCACCGGCGCCAGCGAGGCAATAGCCCGCATACTGAAAAAGGCAGGCGTCGACGTCGCCCACAAGCCTTCCACCACCATCGGCAGCTTCATCCCTCGGCCCAAAGATCGCGCACCAGCGGAAAAAGCACAGGGCGTTGTTTACCGGATGCCGTGCGCCGACTGCCCCGCTTCCTACGTTGGGGAAACAAAGAATTTTCGCGAAAGAATGCGGCAGCACAAGAACGACCTCCGTCAACTGAACAGTGAACGGAGCGCAGTAGCAGAACACTGCGAGCGGTTTGACCACCACATCAGCCCCGACAACGCGGTGATTCTGGAAAAAGAAAGGAACCCTCGCCGGCGACTCCTCCTCGAATCCTGGCACATACAGCACCGCTCCACGGGGACTTTGCCCTCCCTCTACTTCGAGGGTTTGCGACGAGTCACGGCGAGCCTCTCTCGCACGGCGGGCAACCGTATATAAGCGCCGCATATCTCGGGCCTTCTCACCCTTGAAGAAGAAGCCGGTCCGGCTTCGAAACGTCGGGTTTTTTCCTAAAATAAATTTTGGTTGGAGTTTTATCATTTCTCGAGAGACACAGAAGGACGGGCGCTAGCGCCCGTCCTGTATATGTGTTCCTTCTGTGTCTCTGTCTGGTTCTTTTTTGCGCTACGAATATGAATACAAGTGACTCAAAGCAACTAGCCTGCATCAGCACTTTGAATGTCAAGAAAGTTGCAGTGTGTGAAAAACTTTGGCAGCTGGTGGTCGCTCTGCAGGCGTCTAAGTATTTTAGTATCAGCCGGAAAGGTAAAGCATGAAAAAATTTCGGGGGGGGGGGGGTCAGAACCCCCTCGACCACCCCCCCCCCCTAGTTACGGCCCTGCCTGCAATAGAAAGGCAGGTGTCCCGTGTGGTAGCTCTGCCTGTGGATCAACTTCCCGTGCGGGGGCCCTTTTGTACTGGTTGTTATCTGTCATCTGCACTATGATCAGCTTCCCATATGTGGCCAAGTATTTTCGGTCATACACTTTCACTATCTTTCTACTCAGTTCACCTTGCGTCAGGACTTCTGGTCCCAAAGTTACCATTTGATATAGAACAGCACGGCAGCATTCTGGCCAACTGTTCAAAGACAGGCGCACTTCATGCATAGGCTGGAATGTACCAGCAAGCCCAGCTTCCAATTTTTCATCATTGCACGGTGAAGGAACCCGGCATGCGTACATAAGCATGTTTTTCCGGGCACTAACAGGCTAAATGGCTCTTTTTCAGAGCAATTGTAATCCACGCTCCGCTCAAGGTACCTCCCCCCCCTTTTTTTTCTGAACACTCACAACGAGGAAGTTTCGCTTTTCATTCGAGTGGGTAGCACACGATTATCTCGCGTTATCACTGCCTTCGCCCTCTCTCGGCTCCCCAGGACACTGATGCTCCTTTAAAGAGCAACTCCGGCGATCTTTCAATGTCCACTGATCTCTATAAAATATCATTAATTGGGCTTATTTATTGAAAAATCATTGTCATTGTGCCACAGCAGGAAACATTTCCAGGGCGTCACAAAACTCTCTAGATTATGACAAAGACGACAAATACCCAAGTGACGTTATAATAGATATGGGTCGCTCAGGAGTGAGCCGGATCTTTTGAGCGGCTCTTTCGAAAGAGCGAGGGATCCGCGGCTAGTAAAACTCAGCGGCGGTTCTTTGGAAGAGCGGACGG
Organism: Hyalomma asiaticum; assembly: GCA_013339685.2. Classification (NCBI taxonomy): domain Eukaryota; kingdom Metazoa; phylum Arthropoda; class Arachnida; order Ixodida; family Ixodidae; genus Hyalomma; species Hyalomma asiaticum. The sequence goes on from JABSTT010001728.1 coordinate 199,907, forward strand.
CGGTTCTCTCTCGCTCAGTGAACCGAGGGCGGGAGGCGATTCGCTTTCGCTCAGTGAACCGTGCGTTCTCCCTCGTTCAAAGAACCGAGAGCGGAAGGCGGTTCTCTCTCGTTCAATGAGCCGCGGTGAGCCGTGCTGAACCGAAGTAACTGGATCGCTTTTCGTTTCGACGGCGGCGACGAGTGTTGGCCGTCGCGGGCTGGCTCGCGCTTAAGTCCCTAGATTTTTCCTTCTTTTTAAGTAGCGGCAAGTTTTGATGTGCCGCTGACGAATTTCATTGGTCAAAGCTCATATCCGGTTGACGGCGACTTCCGGTCGCCATGTTATTCCTACTCCCCGACGACGCCGTGCGCCTGTGACGGCTGCTCGCTACACCGGCAGCATCTGCATTCACTCGAAAGCAGTCGCGAGTAGTTAGTTGAGTGTTTCCGTACGCATCTGCCTTCTTCTGCTTGTGCGAAGTGTTTCCTGCAGTCGACGACCCGTGAGCACGCTTAACAATGCCGGCGTGTAGCGCCTTGGGGTTCCCCGTCTAGTCGAGGAAAGGGTTGGCGCTTTTTTCTGTGCCCCTCGGAAAGCACGACAAAACAAGGCGTGGAATGTGGCTGCACAAAATAGGCGGAAAGGATTTCAAGCCCACGAAGTCCAGCAAGCTGTGCAAGTTATGTTGTATTTTCCTTGTACAGAGAATCGTGAAAAATGCTAGTAGATTTATTATTATTTCTTTTTAACCTGGTGAGGGCGCATGAGAGCGCCCCACGCTTTCGGCAGATCCGAAGTCCGAGTAAGCGCTTCTATCTTGACGATTTCGTGGCTTTTTAATTACGTAAATCTGTCCGCCCGCTTTTTAGCACATAGCACATACTGTATTTACGCGAACCACAGTCTACGCTTACAGTGCGTATTTTTCTACGTTCACAACTCGCGCGTACTTGACACGCAAGCAGGAGAAAATTACCTATGTTGTGTCACGAATGTGTTGTTTGTACTTCTAATATTGTGCACGCTGTCAAAGATATCGACTTGTGCTCTGACAGTGCTGTATTGTGCAGCGTCATTTCACTGAGGACCAGTTTGAGCCTGCCATCTGAAAGAACTTCGGCATAAAGAAATTGAAATCCTCAGCTGTGCCGCCCACCTGTGCCGCCCATAGAAAAGCACCACACGCACGAGGCGCTGGTATAGCGAATAAACTTTCTTCAATGCTGAATCATTTGGTTGCTTTGTTGTGTTACTTCAGCATCACTGATGCCAGTGGTTGGATGGATGGAAGAAGAAATTTGAATGCGGTTCGGTCAGTGCCCTAACTATATCTGTCCCGTGTTTAAGAAATTGGATTCGGTAAAATATCAATGACAGAAGTGCAGCGATTATACAAAATTATTTGTATAATTGGAAAATCATGTCGCCTGCAATGTCCATTGAATGCTCGTAAAGGCCTGTTACTTGTTACCAATTCCGTGGCGCCCACTTCCATGTAAAAATAATGGTAGCATTATAAGATGCGTGCGATTCAGTACGATAACCTTGCCATCAACACTAGATTAGAAAAGAAAAAGGTTTGAAAGTGGGTTTCGTTTATGGTAAGGCTCATGGAAATTCAGAACACTGGTTAGTCGAATAGTAATAAGATAGTAGGATGTCTAACTGAAGAAAATATATATGCACAACAACAATTTGTATAAGAAATCAAACATAATTAAAAGAAAACTGATTAGGGAAAAGAAACAAAAATATATATGAGGTTTCATTAGGATTTAAAATGAGTTAGTTAAAAAAATATGTGCATAATAACACATACTGTAATGTACTCATTATACCACTGTTTTTTCACTATGTAAATCATGATATAAGTATAAGCGAGACATCAGATATTTGCGTAAGGCTTGTGCACGGAGCAAATATTTTTAAGTGAGCGTGAGAAGCTGTTTGCATCTTTTATCTGACTGAAAGCAGCCGAAATTCGCGCAGAAAAACGACTATGTTGGTCTAAACATTTCTGAGCCGCAAAAGATTTAGAAGGAAAAAGCATGTGCTTACCTAATTAGCATATTTCTGTAAGCGCTACTGTTCTCACACGTATATTGCACGCGAATGCGCAGCTCATGTGTTTTCGCTATACACGCACGTTGGTCTTTATATCTTCCTAAGAAACGAATGCCCATGGAACACTCGTTCCTGTTACATGCAAAGGCTGGGATGGCATATGACCCAAACGTCGTAAGAAAGGTGCTAACAAGGTGCCAGTTTTTGCAGCCCGGTTTTAGTACAATGAGGCTGGGGACGCCGGAAGAAATGAGTTGAAAACGGACACCGCTAGACCACTAGAGTTTAGAAATACGGCGAGATATTTTGTGTTGTGCCTCCACAGTGCAGTTCTAACCTAGTCTTGCTTTGTATTAGATCGTGTTACCCCATACCTGAAACTTAATACTTGAGTCGTGCTGCGCAGCAGAGACTGTTTACGCCCGCACGCTGTCTACGCGCATACTCCGCTCCGGGGGGAAAAGAACATGGAGGCCGGCGCGCGCTGCAAGTGAAAAGGTGCTAGGAGAGGAGGTAGTTGTCCCTACTTAAAAAAACCGAGAAAAGCGATCTAGGGACTTTAGCTCGCGCTACTCGCATCTCGCTCGCTGTGTGCGCTGCGTGAGGCAGTTCATCGTGAGCTCGTGCAACACTTCAAAGACGGACTACAGATCTAGGTGGGCATTTGGTGTCTTTAAAGACAACAGGTCAACGTAGCTTACGTCGCCATTATTGCTCATTAGTATAGTTATAAATATGTCAACCATATCATCCAGACCTCTGAACTTCCTGAGCCTATTTTAGCACATCAATAAAACGAATAACATGCCGTGTTACGTCGAGGCTTCATATTATTTCGTCGTGGCCCATGTTGGAAAAAAATAGCATGGCATGATCGCACTTCGTCGAGTTTTGATCTGTTTATATGGGCCAGACAGATATTGTTCGACGTCTTTGTTTCTGTCAATGGCTGATGGAAGCTAAACATCTCTTCAAATTTACGACACATCATGATGGCAGCCAGACTAACGGGCACCCTAAGGTATTTTAGGTAAATAAACGTCTTCCAGAAATGCGTCCATTCACAGTGACACAATAAAATTAAGCGCTTGATTTAAGACAGGTCCCGACACGAGACAGTAAAACATGGCAAGTGCTGCTTTCCGGATAGTTCAAAGCAGATCTCGCATCGACTTTTCAAACGTGAGGGTGTTGTCTCGCACACAGCGTGATCTGTTTAACGCTCCCTTGGTGCGGCTGTAATTACTTATGTAACTGTTGTAAATGTGCGCGGCGCCACATAAGCGCGCTTTCCAAGCAACGACCCTTTCTTTGCACTGCCGTGCAGCAGCACTGAAAGGACGTGCTTCTTTTCTTCCGTTGAAAAAGAAAACCCGGGCCAATTTGTAATGGTGCCGAGTAGTTTTTCTTTTTTTACCTCAGGAATCTTTCTTTTTTTGTAGCAGTCATCTGATCTGTCGAAAGATGAACGTGTTTTAGAGAAAGAAAAGGAGTTTGCTGTTAGAAAAGGAAAAAAGCAGCGCAAAATTCTGACAGAACCAAGATGAATAAAGGACGACAAAAGGGCCAGCTTACAAATTTTCTTATTTTTCGACATGATGATACATATATTCACGATGGCCGTACACGGCAGCGCCGCACAGCAAATAAATTTAGTAACAATCTGCTAATCCTCCACGAGGACGATTAGCAGACTATGCTACGCTTTCACGTGGCTAGTACGGACTTAGCACCTGACGCGCAGGAACAGGGGCTTTTGTTTGCCTTCTTCGCATTCACGATGGTCAAGAGTCAAGGGTAGCAATATCCAATAATGGGCGGCGCGCTCCAGTCCAGTGCACAAACCGAGTTCTCAGCTAGAACATGTCATGTTCTTTCTAGCGAAATGTGCCGATGGAAGATGCATGGCGACCGGATGCGTGGTGGTTTAGGCGAGCCGGCACCGCGCCGAAAAGGCTGATTGTATACCATTCCATGAAGCGGAAGCGGCCATACTTTCTAGGAAGAATTAGAAAGCATGAACGGGATACAGAGTCACAGACAGAAAACACACACTCATACACACGCGCGCAGCGTTTCAACTTTCTTGGTTATATGATTTTCGGAAGACATGTTAGTCGATTCAAGTTTTGTGGTATTGTTGTGAGATAAGATTATTATGTATCTGCTAAGCGCCTCACAATTTCTGCCACCCACCTCACCCCTCGGCGAATGAAAATGTGTCTCTCCTAACAAAACTGCATGAACCGGAAACAAAAATAGAGAAAAGCTTTCACATACCCTGTAGGTAGATTTTTAATGGTTAGCACATGTTATACTTAATACTTGCGTGTGGAACGATCACTGCAATATAAGGTCCCTCGCAGAGTTGAATTGTGCGGAAGTCATATACGCGAATGTTATGTGTGCTTCGCTTGCCTTAAGCAGGGATGTTAACAGGGCCCCCATTGACATGGGCAAACCACGGACGCGAATACAAGGCAGCAGAACGGCCACCCACCGCTTCGGCCGGTCCCGTTCTTTCCTCGCGCCAGAGCGTCTTCCCTCGGACCCGGCGATTCAGTGAGCCGTTGAAATGTACCGGATCATTGCAGTGAGCTGAGCCGTTCTGAGCCGCTCACTCAAGTGAGCCGCTTTGCCCATCTCTACATTATAATCATAGAGTTTCATACTATAATATAGTAAGAAACTCTATGCATACCGTTTTTTGGTAATGGTAAGAACCTATAATTATAATACCCTTGGTCTAGGGATAAATCCCTAGGGTGTGCATCATTGGTTGTATAGGCGTGCCAGGGTGTGCGTCTAAATGCAATCCGCATAGTTTTCTACAAAATACTAGAGCGAAATGTGTCGCTAGTTTCTACGGGAGTTTCACATAGGGCGATTCAGCCAGCATGGAATAAGCAAGCACGCAAGCGTCTAATGTACGTCGTACATCTCGCCTATTTTACCGGCTTCTAGGCACCTAGAGACAGAGCTTCTAGAGATTTTTCCGATAGTGCCGCTGTCCGGCCGTCATTTGTTGGCGGCTCGTTTGACATGCCGCCGATGTATGGGTCATGCCGAGCCATGTATTGTCAGCTGTTGCGCCGATGGTTTTACGATTCTGAATCGTCAGTCATAGACCCAGCCTCTGCGCGTACTGGTGACCACGCGTCGCTCAGCTTTATTGGCGCTCTGACAGGTAGCGAGCTTTGGTTATCCGTGCATACTTCTGTGGCCACCTTTGATAGGTCGACGATTTCGTATGACATGTGAGTAATAATCCCTGTTATCTAAAACTTTGCGTTGTTGCAAGCTCTGCCGCATGTTATAGCCAGGATTTTGTGTGTGTGAGTGGCTATTATGAGAAAAAGGAAAAGAAAAAGTGCCGCGCCGTAACTGTCTCACCTCAACAGGTTGGCACAGGGAGGGGAATGGGGAGTTAGAGAGAGAGAAGAGAAAAGTGAGGAAGGAAAAAGGAGGAAGAGCAGAAGGGGGTTTTTGTTCTTCAGGAGAAGTTGCACATCACGCACATCCTGCCGAACGACAGCACTGGCGTTTCCGCCGCTGGTGAGAGTTAGTCACTCGGCTGAGGGTTGTACACCCTGTTGAACAGCCCGAGGTTGAACAGCCCAAGTCGACGAAGATGCTCAACACGAGGAGGAGTTCCTGATTGAAGGTGTCCTTGTCTTCATCGGTGGGCATAGGAGCAGGCGGAACCGGTAGGGCGCGGTTTGCTGGTTCAGCAGGGTGGCTGCGAGGCGTCAAAGCAGACGGGTTCGGAGCGCGCTCGGTGAGAGCAGTGATGCCAACCTAAGTCACCACTTTGTCCCTATATTGAGCCCTTGGAAACCCCTTTATTATAAGAAAAATCCCTTGTAAACCGCGTCGTAAAAAGGCGGAAAGTACGGTTGTGCGATATGGTGGGGTCTGCGCCGGCGCAGGCGCGCAGCCACGTGGCGGACATGCGCTGAAGACGGCAACCATTGTTAAAAGTCGTGGTATTGTATTGGAATGTGGGACGGCTGACAATGGGGAACTGGCTCGAGAGATGTTTGACAGCCGCAGGTAAACGTGTTCCGCGGCGTGTCGAGGCATACTCGCCGCCAGCGGCGGGACCAGCTGCAGAGGCAGCAACCGCCACGGATTTGCTTAAAGGCCCGTGCACACTGGCGGAAAAACGCGCGCGGCGCGCCGCCGGCGGAAAAACGCTTCGGCGGCGACACGGCCACACTGCTCGCGGCGAACCGCGGCGGCAGCGCCGCGAAATCTCGCCTTCTCCGAGCGAACGGGCGCGAGAAGCAAGCGAGCCACCGTACGGGTACGAAACGAGCCTCCGGGCGGGTCCGCATGACTCCGCGATGGAGCGCGTGCGTCACGGACGGAGACGCTCTGATTGGTCTCCTCCCCGGCGGCACGCGGCTTGCCGCGTAAAATCGTGCACAGACCGATCGGCTCGCGGCAAGAGAATCCCTGCCGCGCGGCAGCCTCGGAGGCTCGCGTTTTGCCGCCTGCGGCGCGCCGCGTGCGTTTTTCCGCCAGTGTGCACGGGCCTTAAAGGGACCCTGAAACGGTTTTGACGATTTTGTGCAAACATGGTGATCCGGTAGAGCGGGTCACTAGGACCATTACAGGACAGATTTTAGCGCTGTGCGTAAAGTGTGTAATTTACAATAAGGTTTTGAACACGCGTATCGCAAAAGGTCGCAGCGGCTAGCCAAAAAGCGTTTTCAAACGCCCCCGTCATCGAGCGATCGAATGGGAGGTCGCTGATTGGCCCCGACCCAAGTGACGTGCACGTAATTTTCAAAACCTAGCTGCGAACAACGTGCTTCTACAACGTACTCCTTCGTTTCAGCCAACGGTATCATCGCGGCATCTGGCGGCGTCACACGAGTCGCCGGCGCTCTATTACAGAGGCTAGCACTGCCGAGGCGGGCGACCTCAGTGAGGATATCGGGGTGCTATGTCACTACGGGAGGCTCGGCAGAGCGGCTGACGCGGGAGGCGCTGTCGTCGCGAGCGCGCTCCGCAGCAGATCGAGTTGAGGAGGAACAGCAGTGGTAAGGAGGAAGGCGACAGAAATAAGCCCTTAGCTGCCTTAGCGCATGGTGCTTCGCTTTATTTATGGTGTGAATGATTTCGCAATTGTGTTGCCTAATCAGTGACGCAATGTCAAAAAAACGTTTCAGGGACCCTTTAAGATGCATTTGGCACCAGCATCCCATCGCCATGGAGCGCCTTTGTTAAGAGCACGGGTGAGCGAGGGGCAGAGTGGAGGCCAAGGTTATTGTTCACGGATTGAAGTCTGCGGGGATATTTCACTTCAGAAGCCCACCTGACAGCTCAGTACGGTAGGCACATTCGAAGCTCCCTAAATATTACCCTAGCGCCGATGACGAAGCGAAATTTTAATATTCCTTACTACATCCGTGAGAACTTTGATATGCCTCCTCTCTCTAAAAATATGCATCCTGTTCATCACGAGCATAGAAGGCAACACCGAGCTAAAGCCCCTCAGAAAAAGTTCTTCTATTGCAATGACGTGGTCTATGTTGATGCCGCAGAGTACCCGTGCGGAAATAAATACACGATATCAGTTGACTCTAGTGGCAGTGAATTGCGACGGCAGCAATCATTCAAGCCTCGTCTTCGGAGGAGGCGGTAGAGGCGGCGGTGGCCCTCGCCACGACAATATTATAAGTGACACAAAAACTGCTATACACAACTTCGGAGCGGTTTGTAGGGCAGCCGTAGCCATTCTGTCCCATAATCCGCCATCTCAACTTTTTGGCTTATTCTGCACACTGGCCCATGCAGGTCTTATCGGCAATGAAGCGGCCCATGCAAGTGCTCGAGCTTTTACGATCCGTCTGCAGGCTGGACTAGGGGGCGGTTCAGAAGACAGTAATCTCCCTCCATATTTTACCCCCAAAGAAAGATTGCTTGCATATCACGACGTTTGCGGGCATTACCGCCTTGGTCGCCAAACCCTCCCACCTTTAATGCGTCAGTCCTCAAGCATGCGCGAGGTTCTTTGGCGTAGACTACAAACTTGCTCATTTCTCTCCTCTGCCTTAAGTCACAAAATTTACCCGGGAACGTACCCTCGTTCAGCTTGCAAGTTCTGTTCTGCCAACAGAGAGGACCTAAACCGTGCACATTATGTGGCAGTGTAAGAACCCTTCCCCTCCACCAAACCTTCGTAATCATTTACGTAGTCAGGAGCTGTGGGAGGCTGCCATGCGCAGCAATTCGCAACTCCAGAAAAAGTGGTTCATCTGGCAACATTGCTGAGAAAAACAAAGATGGCTTCTGTATCCAGGGTCACGGCCGCGTTTCCGCTTAGCGCTGTGCTAAATTTTCTTGATTGCGGGTTCGAACCACGATGCTTCGTCGAATGCGAAAGGGTTCTTGCGGCCGAACACGTGGTATTAATCGGTCTGAAAGATTTGAGCGGCGAAACAGCGGAAGTAACTGCGCTGTGCATTCAAACGTCGCACTTTTTCGGAGACCCGCATCAGATTTTCTTAAGGATAAAGAGCCTTTCCAGCGAGCCTGAATTTGAAGAAGGCAGGTACGTGTTCACGCGTAGCAGGCCTCTCCGAAAGATGCAAGCGTTTGTGCGCGGCGTTGCTCCATTGCGTACAAGTGCGTCACTTATAAACGTGTTAAAAGAGTTCAGTTCTATGCGCGGTGCCGGAAGACAAACTTAGAGGCGCAGGGAACAGGTCGAGGGCTGAAAAGTTGCAACGAGAGCAATAAATCCTGAATCTTCACCAGATGAACACGAAATGCAAACGCGCTACGTTAAACGATCGCACATCACCTCCATAACCACCAAACAAAATACGAGTCACAGCGCGCGCACAGGACGAAGGCAGCGAACGAAGGCAAGCGCTCGCTTTATATCTACTCACTAACAATGCATGCGGGCAAAAGTACGCCAGCAATAATGCTACCGCGGTTCAAGTTGAGCATAGGCACGCTCAGGAAACGTTACCAGATATACACGCATAAACGATGTCGCTATTTTGTTCTCGCGCTTGCCTATAAACTATAAACTACACTCAGGCTCTACGAAAAGCGCGCATGATAAACACGCGCACACACAATCCGTGTACTCACCGGTGAGGAAGAAATCGTCGCGAGTGAAGTGCCTGGATCAAACTGGCATAGTTCCTGTCACCTTCTTGCCGATGCGCAAGTTCCTAACCCATGTTGCCCTGTGCGAAGCGTCGTCTGCCTCTTTAGGGAACCGATGGAACGACGTGTTGCTCTCTTTGCATCGCGATGACAAGCACTAAGGCACGCAACAAGAGTCGTTTAATGAGGATTCTTCCTTTTGCGGGCTGCCTCGAGGCGGCATGGTGTCGATTAAGGAACTATAGAGCTGTTTAACAGCGTGCGGTAATGCGATACCATGCCGCGTTTCAAGGTCTACCTTGGATCGGCTGGTTCCAGGAGCGTGCGCTAGGTGGCGAGCACTTAGATGGAATCGCGAATAGACCCCACTTCAGGAGGCTGAAGGTGGGCTGAGGTGCTTGAGGAGGCCTACCGCGAGTAAAGTCATTCGCCTCTTTCTCGCAGCCTCTTTCCCCTAATATGGGATAAATAAAGCTTTCTCTCTCTCTCTCATTTCTGTATGTTCTTTTTGTTGCCAGTGTGGACGGTTGTTTCTGTTTTCACGTTCCTTTCCATGTGTTTCTTGTACGTGCTAGTTGGTATGCGGGGTTCTGTTTGATGTCTGTTGCAACGTTTTCGGCACCGACCTCTCTCTCCTCCGCCAAGTGTGCAGTGAAAGGAGAGGGGATGTAGGAGGAGTGACCAGTGTGAAAACTGTTGTGATTTGCTGTCAGGGATTAAAAGCAACCAGGGTTTAAAAGGTCGCCCCTCGTCGCTGTCAGAGAGGTGGTCAGAAGGTTGGAGGAGGAAGGGGAAAACAGAAAGGCAGGGAGGTTAACCAGAAGGGCGTCCGGTTGGCTACCCTACACTGGGGGAGTGGGAAGGGGGAATAGAAAGATGGGAGAGAGAGAAGGAAGGGGAATAATGAAAAAGACGTTGTCGGACAAGTCCAACTGTCAAAGGCGTTCACGCAAACCATTCTTCTTGAGAAAGCGTAAAAGTGCTTTTAGTGCCTTGTGGGCTGACGAGCGATGAGGGCGGTGTTCGAGTAGCATCTGTAAGGACAGTGGTCGATCGTCAAGGTGGTGTAGCGTCTCAGCAAGGATTTTCCTTTCCTCGACGAATCGCGGACAGTGGCACAGCAGATGGTCCAGGGTTTCGTCGGTGTCGCACATCTCGCAGGTTGCACTTATCGATCGCTCCAATTAATGCGGAGTATGCCTTTGTGAAGGCAACTCCCAGCCAAAGTCGACAAAGAAGCGAGGCCTCATGTCGAGGAAGTCCTGTTGGAGGGCGGAGATGCAGGGAAGGGTTTAGCTGGTACAGTCGCGTTCGTCTGATGTTTGGTGTGTTCCACTCAACCAGTGAGAGACGGCGTGCCAGGTGTCGAAGCTGCATTGCAGCATCTGTCCTTGAGAGTGGAATTGAAATAATGTTCGCTTCTTGATGTGAAGTGCGAGCTGCGCCATCTGCGGACTCGTTGCCGCTGATTCCGCAGTGACTGGTCACCCACTGAAAGTCAATCTCGCGGCCATTTTCTCGGAGGTGGTGGTGAAGCACGATTACATCGTACGTCAGCTGCTCGTGGCATCCGCGCCTAAGAGCTGACCGTATGCACTGCAACGCCGCCTTCGAGTCCGAAAACACGGCCCATTTCCTCGGCCTCTCTGTACGGATGAATTCTAGCGCACGACGTAGAGCCGTGAGTTCTGCCGCCGTGGACGTCGTGACATGAGACGTCTTTAGTCGAATCGTTATCCCCTGCGTTGGTACGATCACCGCTCCGCCAGAACTGGACGACGTAGTCGATCCATCGGTGTATATGTGTACGTGGTTACCGTACCGTTCGTACAACAGGTGTAAGCTGAGTTGCTTTAGCGCAGATACTGGTAGATCTGTCTTCTGTATCCCAGGAATTGTGAGGTGTACTTGTGGGAGACTCAAACACCACGGAGGGAGCACTCGCTTAGCCGCAGGCGTGTACCCTGGAGTAAACGCCGCACTGTGTGCATTGACATTAGCGCTGAATGAAGTGCGGGGCCTTGCAGCAACGAGGCTCGCCAGATGGTGTGAGGGAGTCCTAGCCACATGCCTGAGGTGAAGTCGCATGGTCTCAACGGCGATGTGCGTCGTGATAGAGTAATCCTGCGCTATGGCAATGGTTTCAGCCGTTGACGTGCTGCGTGGTAAGCCAAGGCATATCTTAAGAGCTTGTGCTTGAATGCTCTGTATCGTGCGCAGGTTAGTCTTGCAGGTGTTGGCGATAGCAGGTAGGCTGTACCGCAGGAATCCGACGAACAGTACTCTGTACAGCTGTAGCATAGCGTGTATGGACAGGCCCCAGTTTTTCCCTGCGAGGAATCTGAATAAGTGGCAGATAGCAGTCAGCCGTTTCTTCACGTAGTTCACGTGCGGAGTCCAAGACAGGTCTCTGTCATTTACCACTCCCAGGAACCTATGACTTCGGCAGTATGGTATTACTTGACCGTTAATGGCGATGTTATATGCAAACATCGGTTTCCTGGTGAATGCCACCATTGCACACTTTTCGCATGAAATGTCTAGTCCTTGTTTCTGAAGGTAACGTGACGTCGTCGTGACTGCCTTCTGAAGCCGAGCACGAAGCTGAAGCCGTGTCACAGCGGACGTCCAAACGCAGATGTCATCGGCATAGATGGAAAGTCGTACGGTGCTGGGCAGATGATTTACTAATCCAATAAGGGCTAGGTTAAAAAGCGTTGGACTTAGCACTCCGCCTTGAGGGACTCCACGGCTAACGTGGTGGTTTGATGTCGGGCCGTTCTCTGTGTGAACGTAGAACGTCCTCATCTGTAGGTAGCTGCATACCCACGTATACATCTTGCCACCAAGTCCTACAGCGTCTAGTGCGCTCAGAATGGCTTCATGGGTGACATTGTCGTAAGCGCCTTTAACGTCCAGGAACGCAGCGGCAGATAGTCGCTTACAGGCTTTCTGGTGTTGGACATATGTGACCAGATCAACAACGCTGTCTGTTGATGAACGACCGCGTCTGAAACCGGTCATAGCGTCGGGATAAACGTCATAGTACTCCAAGTACCATTCAAGGCGCGTTAAAATCATTCTCTCCATCGTTTTGCCGACACAACTGGCAAGCGCGATCGGACGATATGAGGAGATGTCCAAAGGAGATTTGCCGGCCTTAAGGAGTGGAATTAAGCGGCTGCATTTCCATTCCTGCGGTACCGTGCCCGTCTGCCAGTAGTCGTTGTAAAGGATCAGGAGTGCCTTCCGTGCTTGTTCACCCAGGTTGCACAGGGCGCGATAAGTGATGCCGTCCGGTCCTGGCGCTGAAGAACGCCGGCACACAGCCAGTGCAGCTTCTAGTTCTTCCATGGAAAATGGACATTCCACGCGAGGATCACGTGAGGAGAGAGGGTGGTCGGGCGACCCCACCACCGCTGCATCAGGATTTGCCTCACCAGCAATCCTTTTACAGAAAGACTCGGCGACTTCTATCTCACTGCACTTTAGATGGAGTGCCAGAGATTTAAACGGGTGGCGCTGACCGGGTGTTGTACGAAGTCCACGAACAGTTCTCCATATGAGCGACAAAGGCTTTCGCGGATCCAGAGACTCGCAAAAAGATGCCCATCGCCGCGAAGCCAGCTTGTTGATTTGACGCTGTATTTTCTTTTGTGTGCGTCTAGCCAGTCTCAAGTCGTGGATAGACTTCGTGCGTCTATACCTTCTTTCCGCACGACGGCGAATCGCACGAAGTTTTTCCAGTTCGATGTCGAAGTCCGTGCGTACGGAACTCTTCCAGAGTGATTGGGTGGTGGATTCCAGGGCGCCCTTTATCGCTTCCTCTATGTTGTTCGATGAACCGTCGCAACAAGAATCTTCCATGATCATTTTGTATTTAGACCAATCAGTGCTCACAACAGCTCTGCAGGATTCAGATCCCGTGAAACCGTCGATCCTCAGATAAGTTGGGATGTGGTCGCTGCCTCGCGCTTCCAAGTCCGTAAACCAATGTACTTTTCTCGCAAATGAACGTGACACGAAAGTAAGGTCCAGGCAGCTACAGTACGCTGCTCCACGTAGATAAGTGGGGCTTCCGTCATTCGAGAGGCAAAGTTGACAGTCAGAGGCAAAGGAAACCAATTGTTTACCTCTGGAGTTGACTTTCGAGCGTCCCCATAGGTAATGATGAGCGTTAAAATCACCTGTGATTACCCAAGGCTGTGGAATCGATGCCAAAATTCTTCGTAAGCGTTCGCAATCTAGCCGGCTCGTAGGGGATATGTAGGTTCCCAGAAGTGTGAAGGTTACCTTGTTCTTTTTCACGGTTAGGGGTCAGGGTCAGGGTGAAGGTTGGTGAGGACGGAGCGGATAGTGCTAGAGAGGACATCTATATAGCACGAGTCCGGATGGTATAGTTATGGTCGCAGGAGCAGTGCTATGCACTGATCGGTTCTGCCGAATGGAAGCGATCCACCTAAGTCCTACCAACCGAGGCTAGGGAGCGGATAGTGCTAAAGAGGACATCTTGTGCGAGTCTGGGTGGCGATTCTGGTCGCAGGAGCGGTGCTCTATGCACTGGTCGGCTCTGCCGAATTGAAGCGACGGTCCCACCCAAGTCCTGCTAACCGAGGCTACTGTATGTCATAGTTATGGTTGCAGGAGCAGTGCTAAGCACTGGTCGGCTCTGCCGAATGGAAGCGATCGTTCCACCAAGGTCCTATATACCAACCGAGGCTAGGGAGCGGATAGTGCTAGAGAGGACATCTAGTACAAGCCCGGGTGGTGATTCTGGTCGAAGGAGCGGTGCTATATGCACTGGTCGGCTCTGCCGAATTGAAGTGACGGTCCCACCCAAGTTCTGCCAACCGAGGCTACTGTCTGTCAATGTGTATATACCGTTTTGTATATAAAAGTCAAGTTGTGCTTGTATGAGAAAAAGGCTGGTCTCCATCCTTTAGGTAGAGACAACGCAACGACGGACAGGCAGCAGCGAGAAGACCCACTCATCCTACTTCGCAGCGGCACTGTCAGCTGGGGAGCCTCCACCAGGAATGTGGAGAAGTAGGAGGAAGGAGAAGGTGTGAGGTGAGTTCAAGTTCACACAAAATCACCAAACCTTCTTTCTCTTTCTTTTTGAAATTTAACTTCTCTATAAATTATAATTTTTATGTTGGTAATTTGGCTGATTCACATTTAAACTTGTCTAAATTTAATTCTCCTTTTGGCCCGTTTAGTTGTCAGTCATGTTGAAGGTATAAATCAGCTTATGAACAGCAACTGCCGCTCTTTTCCTACATTCCCTGTGGCATGTATTAATATACTTCATGTGGAGTCTGCGATAGCGCACCTCAGGAGAGCAGACATAAAAAGTCTACGACAGAGTGCCACCTCCGGAGAGCCAACAGACGTCTGTCCTCTCTTGCAAAATGGCAGTTAAGTTCTAATTGGCTGCATTTCAAATCAATGTTGCGTGATCTGCAATAGAATTGCAAAAGCATTTTTTTACTGCTAGGTGGCCCCTCTCAGCTTTGGATCAGCTTCTCATACCGGGCCCTGTATTACTGGATATAGCTATCCTCCGTACTTGTATGAGCGTCACGTTTGGCCACGTATTTTGGTCACTCACTATTACTTTCACTCTGTCTACTTCCTTCACCTTGTTCAAATTCTCTTGACCCAGCACCTGCCATCTGACATGTAGCAACAAGACGGCATTTGAGCGAACTGCGCGAAAACGGACGTGTCTAATAAGTCAAAATGTTACAATCTACGAACAAGTCCAGTTTACAGCTCTTGTTAAGCATAGCACAGTGAATCAACCCGAAGAGCGCGAATTAGGTGCGGTTTTTCCGTGCATGCAACGCAAACGGCTCTCTGTTCCACAGAGAAATCATGACTCACGGCGCTCAAGATATAAACGCGTACACCTGCTCAATAATCATGCAGACAAAGTTTCGTTTTTCGTCGCAGTAGGCGCCAAAAGATTCTCACGTTGTCGCTGCTACCACCATTGTCTCGTTAAATGAAGAATAAAAAGCAGAAAGAGTTATCGGTATTTTGGTTTTACTTGTTGAAAAATGGTTCTAGTTAGGCCGCCTCACAAAAATCCCTAGATTTCACAACAAAGACGGTAAGTCCCTGAGTGACACGGAAATACCCTAGATCCAGGGAGAAATCTCTAGTGTTGGCATCACTAGGTGGGAGAGCGCGCCGAAGGCGCGGTCGACGGAGAAGCAGTGGGCGGAGCAGCAGGCGGTGCCGAAGGGGCGGGACTAGCTGGCTTGGCAAGAAAGCGGCGGGGAGCTGGGTGGGACGTTCCCGTGCTCGCTGGTGCGGAATTTTCCTCGGCGGGCCATTTTTGAGGGCAGCTGCGTAAGAGCGCATTTGATTAGTTTTGCACTTGCCGACTTCACTTAAACTATACTACGCCTTCATCCACAGTCATAGTACGTACTGCCTCACGACATGGGCGAATACCTATCCGTCTCATATCCTTCCACTTCAACGTCTCCAAAACCAAGGCATTCGCATCCTAACATTGAGTTCACCAATCACCAGTGCGTCCTCACTTCTTCAGCAACATAGTACACTAACAGTTTGCGATTTATTAAAGTATAAACTGGGGATTCATGTATTTGAGTATCTTAACAGTCCACTAACTGCCAACATTTTTGAGAAAATACATTTCATAAACTAATACCACTAGGTTCACCTCAAATGACAACCTTTTACTACAACATGCACGTACTAACTATGGCAAACACACAACGATTTTTGCAGCTCTTCATTTCTGGAATTCAATACCACTCAGCACTAAACAATTGCCATTAGGAGCGTTTAAAAAGAGCTTCTTTGTCTTCTTTTACACTCATAAGCAATATGTATTCCCATATCTGCGTTTCCTTAATATTTAGGTTTATTACTGTGTCGCGAAGACCGCGTCGCGTAGAATGTTCTCTTGTTCTTTTTTTTTCTTTTTCGACTGCTTTCCTAGAACGGTGCTCGAGCAAACGAGCCGGCGCGCCGCAGGGAGTCTTCCGGGCGACGAGGCACCGACAATGACCATGTGTGCGCGTCGCGGCCATTTTCCGGAAAGCGTTGTTTGTATTAGTTTTGTGGCGAGGCCGGATGCGCGCGATCATAAAAGCTCGTAGAGCATCGTTACCTTCGACCTGCCTGACTGGTCCGTGTAAGCCGTTTTCCTATTGGTGGGAGGCAGTGGTGTTCCGAGACGTTCGTGTTGCCGTGGATGCTGAAAAGTGCTATATAAGCGGCGACACTGGCCTTTTTTGAGAGCAGACTAGGGGACCATGACGCTCGAAACCACCGGGGACCAGTTCGGCAGGCCGACGGGGTATGATACCATTTTCTATGTTGTATAATTTTTGCCCTGTGTGTTTTCTAACTTCAAGATGTCTTAGCTAAATAAACCCCCCAATGAGTGCTCTCCCAATTCACTGTGTCGACACCTCATCGCTTGCCTGCGCGGAGTGGCTCCCACGCCGCTTCGTCTTCCTGACCTTCCGATGCGTCTAACATTAACGGCCCCGACGTTTCGCTACAAAGTGGTGGAGGTTGCTCGGTAGCGATATTCCCGCTCTAAAATTATGCCCTGAGTCCACAAGCATAAGGAAACTGCTTCCATCAGGAAACTACAACAAACATCCATGAGGAAAATACAACATCAGGAAACTACAACAAACATCAGGAAACCCCCTTCCTCTCTGCTATGGCTACCCCCCAAGCAATACCTTTCGTCGGACCGCCAGTCTTTATAGGCGCGCCAGAGGAATCTATTTCAGAGTGGCTACTTTGCTACGAACATGTCGCGTCGCTGGATAATTGGGACCAAGCCACGAAAGTTAAATTTTTATATTTGGCTCTAGACGGCGATGCCAAGAAGTGGCACACTACACAGATTCTAACCGGTTCCCCTAATTCATGAGAATAATGGGCGACGCTGTTGAAGACATCCTTTACTAGCCGTCACTCAGTCGAGATCGCCCATTTGCGGCTACAAAACCGGACACAGCTGCCGTCCGAAACTCCAGAGCAGTACTACTATGACGTCGTACAACTTTGTGCAAGAGCCAACCCGCGTATGTCAGAAGATGACCGGTTGCGGCACCTTATGCGCGGTCTGCATCCGGATGTGCAAGAAAAAGTGATAATCGCAAACCCGGAAACTTGCGCCGAATTCCTCCGAATTTTACAGCGCATAAATTACGCAGTCTTGATGAGCCGTATGTCGGGGTCGCGGCCGATTGACTACCACTATCCTACTGGATTGCAGTCGTGGATGCAAAACACCGCGCCTCCGGTAGGGATGGCATCCGCCGCCGCGGCAGTGCAGCCTACTCCTACATGTGTCGCCACGTGCGCCGCAGCAGAACTGCGTTGCCCGCGGGAGGCTGCCGACCGCGAGAGAGACTTGAAGACGATTGCAGACTCCATCGTCTTACTGTCTGACCGGCTAAAAAACATCGAAGACGAGATGCGTCGCCCCCCAGTGCCTTGGCCACCGAGAACGTCCCGTGCCAACGACGGGCGTCCCCAATGCCAGATTTGCCGCCGCACCGGCCACGTAGCACGGCAGTGCTGGAAACGGTTCCGGGATGGCAGAAATGATCATGCGGAACCCCTTGGCAATCAGGACGGGCAGCATAACCCTTCGGGAAACGAGAACGGCCGGGCCTAAGGGGCCAGCCCGGCCGCCCCATCGGCACATTGTCCGAAAGTCAGCTTCTCATAGTCCCCACACGAGCCAATGGTAGAGAGACAAAACTCGTAATTGATACCGGTTCATCCGTAAATGTCATCTCAGAAGAATTAGCCAACAAAATATGCGCTGCATCCAAATCGAGAAAAGACATTTTCATCAGAGGAATTGGCGGAGGCTTGCTCACCCCTCATGGTGAAGTTGAAATAAATATTGAATTTGGCACCACCGAAGTTCAAGAAAAGTTTTTAGTGGTCCAGAATTGCCCGTACGAGCTGCTCGGTGGTCTCCCTTTTTGTCGAACAGTGCGACTTCTTATTGATTTTCACAAGAAAGAGCTCCAACTCAATGGCGAGGTTTTTCGACTACGGGTAGACTCAAGTGCCCCCGAACACAATGATGTGCTTACAGTGCGGTGTCACGAGCACATTCGCATTGAACCTCGCACAGAGGTCGCCATTGAAGTAAAAGTTGCAAGGGACGGAGTACACCTCGTCGAGCCGAACAGCACGCTGAGAAGTGGACTCCAAGTTCCACGCACAGTGACGAGGATCGAGCATGGGAGAGGCCTGCTTCGTATTGCTAATCCCACCATGTCGCCAGTAAATCTGCTCAGCGGAACAAAGCTTGGATGGGCTTCATCTATTCACGACGCACAGCTGGCAATAGCGGCTCCCGAAAACGATCGAGTGCCTCATGAGCTTGACATACAGACTGGGGATAACCTGCAGCAATCTGAACGGGATGAGCTGCTGTCGCTCATTGATAAATACCGTCATCTATTTACAAGCAATGATAACCCCATCCGGCAAACTCACGTCGCTGAACACGTGATAGACACAGGTGATTCTCGACCAGTTCATCAGCACCCATATCGCCATTCCCCATTTGAAAGGCAAAAGATTGAGCAACAGGTCGAAGAGATGCTGCGCGATGGGATAATTAGAGAATCTCACAGTCCTTGGTCATCACCTGTCGTCCTCGTTAAAAAGCCAAATGGGACTTGGCGTTTCTGCGTCGATTTCCGACGAGTCAATGAAGTGACTAAGAAAGATGTGCACCCACTGCCGCGAATTGATGACATTCTCGACGTGCTTCAGGGGTCAAAATATTTCACCACACTCGATCTAACATCAGGCTACTGGCAAGTGGGCATCAAAGAGGAAGATAAGCCAAAGACCGCGTTTGCGTGTGGACCCGGCCTGTACGAATTCAACGTTGTCCCTTTTGGCCTGTGCAACGCCCCCGCCACATTACAGAGAATGATTAACAAAGTCCTCAGCGGTCTCCTCTGGAGGGTTTGTTTGGCCTACTTGGACGACATCGTAATTTTCTCCACGACCATGGCAACCCATTTGCAACATTTGGAAAGTGTGCTTTCGGCTTTGGACGCGGCAAATTTGTGACTGAAGCCCGAGAAATGCAGCTTAGCCCGCCAGGAAATAAAATATTTAGGACACATTCTCACAGGTCAAAGCATCCGGCCACACCCAGACAAAGTAGCAGCGATCGAGAGATTCTCCCAGCCGCGAAACAAAAAAGGTGTACAGAGTTTTCTCGGAATCTGTAACTATATACTATCGGCGATTCATCAAAGACCTCTCTCACATTTCTCGACCTCTAACCAACTTAACTAAAAAGGATGTTCCTTTCGTGTGGGATGCAGCCTGCGAAGCGGCGATGCAGTCCCTCAAAGAAAAGCGGATCACAGCCCCAGTTCTAGGTCAGTTTGAGCCGGGAAAGCCGATAGAGGTACACACCGATGCCTGCGATTACGGCATTGGCGCCGTGTTGGTCCAGAAAACTGAAGGGAAAGAGTCATTGCCTATGCGAGCCGCCACCTCAACAAGGCTGAGATGAACTACAGCACAACTGAAAAGGAATGCCTCGCAGTCGTGTACGCCTGCGGACAGTTTCGGCCATACCTCTTTGGCGCTAATTTCACGGTCGTGACTGACCAAGCTAGCCTAGCTTGGCTTATGAGAGTGAGAAATCCGAACGGTCGCCTTATGCGATGGTCGCTGTTACTTCAGGAGTTCGGCATAACGTTGCGACACCGCCCTGGCCTCAAGAATGGAAATGCCGACACGCTTTCTCGCCTTCCTCACGATCCCACACCAGTAAGCGAAGAAAACCCCTTACCGTTGCTGGTTTTGAATCAGGTGGATGTTGGAAAAAAGCAGAGGGCAGAACTATGGATTAGAGACATTGTACAGCACCTCGAGCACCCGAGTACTCCCGTTGTCAGGAAGACCAAAAGAACGGCACGGAGTTTTCAGTTGATCGACGGTGTACTGTATCGGAGGGCGAAAGGCTTTGAGGAGGATCGCGCGGCCCTCGTTGTCCCCAAGTGCTTGAGGTCTGAGATATTAAGGCACTGCCATGACGACTGCACGGCAGGCCACTTGGGTGTCAAGCGTACATGGGAGAGGGTGCGTTGCCGATATTTCTGGCCGAAGATGTTCTCATACGTCAGCAAGTACGTTCTCTCCTGCCCTGACTGCCAGACGCGAAAGCAACCGCCAGGGAAGCCGGCCGGTTACCTCCAACCAATCCCACCTGTGGGTCGACCGTTTCAACAAGTGGGCATGGACTTTCTTGGACCTTTCACCAAATCCAAAGCAGGGAACCGCTACATCGTCGTGATTACCGACTACCATACAAAATGGGTCGAAGCTGTCGCGTGTCCGGCAGCCACTGCCGCAGAGGCGGCGAGGGCTTTCGTCGAGCAAATCGTCCTGCGTCATGGTGCCCCAGAGAGAGTGATAAGCGATCGAGGACAGCATTTTGTTGCCAACTTGACCGAGGAAATATTCCGGCTCGTGGGTAGCGAACATGCCACCACAACAGCATACCACCCGCAGGCCAACGGGCTGTGCGAGCGTTTTAACCGCACGTTGGCTGACATGCTCAGCATGTACGTTTCCTCGCACCACCGCGACTGGGATGAATTTCTGCCGTACGTTCTTTTTGCGTACAATTCTTCCACCCACGAGACGACCGGATTCACTCCCTTCTTTCTTCTTCACGGGCATGAGCCGACGCTACCGGTAGATGTCGGGTCGGGCGCACAACGTGGATTCGACTACACCCTGGATGCGATGAAAGTGGCTCGCAGGCTGCGGCAGGCTTTGAAAATTAGTGAATGAACGGGAAAGGCGCCAGCAAGAAAACAAGCGCAGCTGCGATGCTAAACGACGCAGTGCTGTTTATCGTCAGGGGGACTTGGTGGACGTATGGACTCCCTCGCGAGCAAAAGGAAACACAACGAAGCTTCTTCACAGATACCACGGACCATTCCGCCTAGTGCGCCGGGTAGCCTAAAATGACTGGGAGGTGGTAGACCAAACTGGAAAAAAACGTGACGTTGTGAATGCTGCGCGATTAAAGCCCTGCCACGTTCGATCATGTTCCGATGCCGACGACGCAGACGACGAGTCCGGTGCCGATCACGAGGAGCGAGATCCAAGTGGTGATGTGCGCGAGTGCAGTGATGACCGCGAATTCCATCAAAGTGAAGTGCGCCAGCGCAGTGCCGGGAGTGATGTCCACGAATTACACCCCAGTGTTGTGCGCGAGTGCGACGTCAATGGTGATGTGCGTGAGTGTGGTTCGCGAGCGGACCGAGAACTTCGTTTGCGTCATGGTGTGCGCGAGCCAGGGACCAGTGATGCAGTGCAGCAGCGCGAAAGCTCAGACTCTGAAACTGAACTTTACAGCGACTGGAAGACGTTTTCAAGCGGCAACAACGGACAACGAAATGTCGCTGCTTACGACACTGATACTGACTTGTATTACAGTGCCAGCGAGTGAACTTTAGTGATTTTTGAGTCTCGCGATTTCCCATTTGTTTTTTTTTGGTTTTTCACCATTTATAGAGATGTATAACCTTTTCTGAAACGAGCACTTCACATAATTGCTGTATGTATAATTGTTTTTCGTAATTATCTTCGTGTCTTGCAAGTAAAACGAGTGGGTCACTCTTTTTCGTACGGGGGAGGCGTCGCGAAGACCGCGTCGCGTAGAATGTTTTCTTGTTCTTTTTTTTTCTTTTTCGACTGCTTTCCTAGAACGGTGCTCGAGCAAACGAGCCGGCGCACCGCAGGGAGTCTTCCGGGCGACGGGGCACCGACAATGACCATGTGTGCGCGTCGCGGCCATTTTCCGGAAAGCGTTGTTTGTATTAGTTTTGCGGCGAGGCCGGATGCGCGCGATCATAAAAGCTCGTAGAGCATCGTTACCTTCGACCTGCCTGACTGGTCCGTGTAAGCCGTTTTCCTATTGGTGGGAGGCAGTGGTGTTCCGAGACGTTCGTGTTGCCGTGGATGCTGAAAAGTGCTATTTAAGCGGCGACACTGGCCTTTTTTGAGAGGAGACTAGGGGACCATGACGCTCGAAACCACCGGGGACCAGTTCGGCAGGCCGACGGGGCATGATACCATTTTCTATGTTGTATAATTTTTGCCCTGGGTGTTTTCTAACTTCAAGATGTCTTAGCTAAATAAACCCCGCAAAGAGTCCTCTCCCAATTCACTGTGTCGATTGATTTGTGGAGTTTAACGTCCCAAAACCAGCTCTGATTCACTGTGTCGACTCCTCATCGCTTGCCTGCGCGGACTGGCTCCCACGCCTCTTCGTCTTCCTGACCTTCCGATGCGTCTAATATTAACGGCCCCGACGTTTCGCTACAACTGTGCGTGCTATTGTAAGATCTATTACTCATGTACGTTTGCGTTATATGTATAGCTATGTATATATTCACTTAACGTTGTTTTGTTGCAATTTTTACTGCCATTCTTATTGCACGTTTGCGGTGTTCCATAAGTGTCAACTACTACTCAACGCTGTTCAGTTGCCGTTTTTATGTCCTTAAAGGGGTCCTGAACCACCGCTCGGGCTTGGTTTTGAAAACGGCTGGGGGTGTATTGAAGGCCTCTCAGAAATTCACAGCCGAAATAATTTTTCAAAATGGTTTGTTAGGAGCGAAGATATTCCTACAGGAAACCCTCCCTTCGCAGTCCTGTCTCAACTCTGCGGAACAGAAGGTAGAGAGCTCCTTAGGGCGGTGCCGAAGGAGGTGCCCCGCCTACCGCGTTACGTCACCAGACTTCAGAGACGTGTCAGAGTGGCTGACGAAAAGCGCGCGACTACCAGGGACTGCTTCTTCGTAGCGCGCTTGTGGCCGCCTGCTCGCTTTGCGCCTGGGCTCCCTCGCGATCACCGCATTTTTTTTCGATCCTCCGAAGCTTTGTTTTCGTTCATCACACATGTTTAGGCTCGCAGATGTGCGCGCTTACTTTGTCAGAGCGCTGCTTGTAGTCGATATTGCGCATAAGACGGCGTCAGGACAAACAGCGCAACTACCAACGCTGCTCCACCTTGTCCTGCAATAACCCCAAGTCAGTAAAGTGTTGATTAGTCATTGTAGACGGGTTATTCATCCTGTCGGGCTCGAACGTGTGACTACTATGACTCGAAAGGAACACCTTCACAACTCGAACCCTTGCCAACAAATTAATATGGAATAAGGTGCATTAAATGCGGTAAGATGGATGGATTAATTTAAAGTGTGAATCACTAGTTCAATTTTAACAGTGAAGCTGTTTAAGAACTGGGAATCTGCACAAAACTCCGCTAAGCTATGTAATGCTAGCATAACAATGCCACGCTGTAGTAAAGACAAAGCTTCCTAGGACTAGTTAGGGAAGGCTAAGTCTAATTCACTGGAGCCTAATTAAGATTTCTAGGACTAGTTAGGGAAGGCTAAGTCTAATTCAAAGGAGCCTAATTAGAAATAATTAATTGAAGCCTAGTTCAGGTAGGACTAATCTAAGCCAAACCAAGCCAAACGGAACTAATTCAAGCTTGATTGAGCTATGACAATAAGTCACACCTAATTAAGCATATACTACTGATTTACATATGATTAAGCCACGATGATAATTCAGCTAGGTTTTAAAAAGGTAAGAATAAATATGCGAATCCTAATTTAGCTTATAAGAACAAGTCTAGTGTAAGCAAGCTTCTAATTAGACCTGTTTAATTAACTAGTACTAATTAAACCACGCAGAGAGCTAGGTTATTACAAGTTAAGTCAAACCTGAGCTAGCACTTATTAATCGAAGGTGAATTATGCTATGACTTCAAGGAGAAGCCTCATTAAGCTGAGACTAAGTATTTCATGACTAATCAGGCTAACGCTGAATAAGTCAGGCCTAATTAAGGTAATATCCATCAAGCGATACCTAAATAAGATAACATATCAAAGCACAGCGTAACTAGGCCTAATCTAAATAGGACATGCATAATTAAGGAAGGACTCATTAACCCAAGCATAATTATATCATGTCTAATGAAACCCAGCTTATTAATTCATGTGTGATTAGGTTTATGTTAATTAGACCGTGCCAATTTAGTGTAGTACTAATTAAGTCCTGGCTAATTAAGTTGCCTAAGTCTCAATAAGCTCAGACTATTAAGTTATGCCAAATTAAGCCAGGCATTACAGACGTATGATTTTATTCCATACTAATATATACCTTAGTCAACCCTAATCTACTGTAATCCTTAATTCACCCTAATCGAAGTCTAGCGTAATCCACTCAATAATATGTCTAATCCACCTTAATGCATCTCAGTCTGTCTTAATCCACCCTAATGCACCTTAATGAGCTCTAATCCAACCAAATACATTCTAATCAGACCTAGTCCTTCAATCCACCTTATAAGAGAAATATTTTGGGTTCGACTCCAGCCATGTTATTGAGTACGAAGGTCGCGCATTGGAGTACCATATGGAATAAACCCACCTACAACCACTGATGAATTGTTAATTAAAGCTTGGGAATAATTTGTGATTTATTACAGGCTACTGGCATGCATTTGTTGGCTTCTTGAAAAACTATATTTATGGCGACTTTTGCACCGCACCGTTCGCGTCCACTCCGAGGTAGTTTACTGATGCCTTCCAATGGCATCTATGAAACTTGCGCATTAACAAATATATTTTTACATACTTCCAGCAACTATTTTGCCTATATAGGTGCTCACAACGCAAGGAAAAGCTAGCGCACGGCACGCACGCGCTTACGGTTTTAAAAAACGCGCGCTGCGAAGGGCCCGCACACAGGCGCGGCGGGCGTGTCTGCCATCGGCCAATAGCAGCGACGCTCCTTGCAAATGCTTTATGATGAAACAAAGCATATACAAGGAGCGTGAGGAGAAGCCGTTTTTTGAGTTGAGGGCTCCTGAAGAAGTGGGAGCTTTGTGCTCCGCTTGTGAACGCTACGCTTCGCGGATGACTGCAGCACTTTGCTGAGATGTTCATTGGGGCGTAGGCAAGCCGTAGAATATGTTTTTTCACCAAGCCCAGAGGGTGGTTCAGGACACCTTTAACAACATGTAATTCTCTGACAGGAGACCCCATTTCAGCCTTGTGCTATGGGACCTCCTTCTGTATATCCTAACCCAATGCGTTTATATGTTTGCTGCGAATAAAGATTTGATTTGATTTTATTTGCTTCTTTCGCACGGCCGGCTTCACGGCTCGCCGCGACACTGGCGTCGGCGCGGTTGCGATGAATGTGGCCACCCGCCTCTGCTCCTGCCATCTGGGGCAGGTGGCGGTGTTAGCAGGGTGGCCATCACCACAATTCACACACCATGGTGTACATTCCATTGTAGCAGGATGCTTGCGGGTGCAGCGGATACAGTCCTCAGGGCGCGGACACGTGGCGGTCACTTGGCAGAAGCGGCCGCACTAGAGGCACTGGAGGGGACGGGGCCTCACCGGGCGAACCCGGAAAGGCACCTTGTAGATGAGCACGGAGTCGGGGGGAACGGTGCCCTGCACTTGCCTCGATGGTCTAAAGGTTGGCCTTCGTAGAACACTACAGACATACGAACTGCTGAACAAGTTCCGATGAACCCCTGCAAAAATGCAGGTTGTACAGTGTGAGAGCCCAGGAGCATTCGAGTTTATGTACATCTATTCTCACATGTGCAGACAAACATGACATCGAAGGAACATCGGATTCACACGCGCAAAGGTACACATGCAGACATACACGCAAGAGCATCAAACAAATACACAGTACAGCCAGACCACTCGCCTTACACAAACGCACACCGACAATCCCTTATACGTAGTCCTAGTGAATTGACAGGTTTTCACGTAAATGCCGGTGGCGAAACTAATGTTCTGCGGAATGGCAAAGTAAACAGTTATAGATTAAGTGTTGTTTTAGGCTGAACCGAATAGTAGCCCTGGATCGCATTGATGTTTTAACGCAAACCGCCTTATCATTTACATTTTTAAGCAAACAGGCGTGCTACCGGCGATATGTACCGTTATAAACTGACATTTTTAGTTACTAGCTTGACGAATATATATACACGGGGAAATAAAACACGAGCTACTTCGGGTTCATCATCATCATCATCATCATCATCATCATCATCATCATCATCATCCCATCTTATGTCCACTGCAGGACGAAGGCCTCTCTCAATCCTCGCCATCCTTGCCTGTCCTGCGCGAGCTGATTCCATTTGACACCCGCGAACTTTTTGATTTCGTCCCCCCATCTTACTCTCTGCCGCCCACGGCTGCGCTTACCCTCTCTTGGTATGCATTCCGTCGTTATTACTGTCCATCTGTTATCTAGCCTTCTCATCACGTGGCCTGCCCATGTCCATTTTTTCTTAATATCGTTCGCGCTAGAAAACTAGCGCGACCTCATGGACCTCAATAAGGTTTTTCCATCCATCCATCCATCGTTCACTATGTCGACGACCCTCGTTTGTTCTCTGACCCACTCGGCTGTCTTCCTATCCCTTAGTGTAACGCCTATCATTTTTCGTTCCATCGCCCGCTGCGCGGTTCTTAACTTCCTCTCTAGCTTCTTTGTAATTCTCCAGGTTTCTGATCCGTAAGTCAGTACTGGCAGGATGAGGTAGTTATATACTTTCCGCTTGAGTGACAGTGGTAGGTTTCCGTTCATAAGTTCGGAATGTCTCCCATATGCGCGCCATCCCATGTTTATTCTACGGTGGATTTCTTTTGTATGGGTGGGTTCTCCAGTAAGTAGCTGTCCTAGGTACAGATATTCTTCTACGACTTCTAATGTATGGGCACGGCCGCTGGATGAAAGCGCACAGGTACGGCCAGCTGCGTGCGCCGGAGACGGCGGGAGAGGACTAGTTCGTTCGGCGGCCGCCGCAGCGCCACCAGTCAAGGATAGTGAGAGCGCCTGCACAGGGGTGTATGCGCGAAATCGTATGATGTTTCAGCGGCGCTCGCGGTACTGCATACGCACATGCCGAATTCGATACCCCCTCAGCGCATCGTTCTACGCTACGGCAGTACATTTTTCTCATAATGGCAAATGGTTTTCCTTTCCTGCAGGAGTCGAAGTGGCTTTGACTAAGCATGCCCGTCTCTGTGGCAGACAATTCTGCACTTGTACTTAAAGCGTTTATGACAAGGTTTTCCCTTTTGTAGGACCAGTTTTATTATTACACCTTTGTTATGTTCTTTCACAAATGTACTGGCACATGCTTTCGGGGAATTCTTTTTTTTTTTCGCTTCTCGTTAAAAACGTGCTTGAATGGCTACCGTGACTTGATTTTGCGTTTCTCTGCTAGAAGGGCAGTGAATACTTGGGGTTTTAGTTGATTCTAGTTTATTTTGCAGTTATTGTTACATAAAAAAATGTCTTGCGTGAATTCTGTTCGAAAGGTGATGAGAAAAAAAATTGTGGTCTTGTCTGCCCATACAGAAATGAAAATACTAGGTGGACCTCAAAAATCAATAATACGCTTCTTGAGCGAAGCTCTTTACCAGTACGTGTTTACTGGTGCAGTAAACAAATATCAGAGGTGTTTGCGCTCATCGCCCTCGAAGGCGAAGAACTTTTCGGGAGAGCAGCTTGTGTGACAAACTCACCAGGCGCTGCACAGTTGCATTTATATTTCCCGTCCAGTTAGCCAGCAACGGTCGCAACAGCTTCTTCAAAAAAACATTGCAGAGGTGGCTCGTGTGCTCAAGGGTGTTTAACCGCACCGTAATGCTGGACAGGTTACGGAATGTGAGAGGAGGGCTGAATGAGGAAGTTTGCAGAGGTTTCCACTTCTTCGCGAACTTCTGCGTGCTTCAGCCCCTCACTGAGAAAATTTCGTGTCAGCTTGCAAATTTGTACGATCTCGTCCATATAGAATTTTTCCTTTATAATTTTTTTGCTGTGAACTCGTAAATGCCACCGCAAGGATTTGGGTCTTGCGGGAGAACCTTGCAAGCATGACAGGTCAACTACAAATAATAAAATCAAGCCAAAGCAAAATATGAATCAAAAGCGCTATGTAACAGGAGTGTGCAGGATATTTCAATGGCTTACATCGCTCAGACAAACAAATTCAACATCTAAATTCCCTAAAAGAGCTAAAGCGGTAATTATGATAAATTATTTTGTCTTCGCCGATGTCGTTGTTTAGAACAAGTAGCGTGTTTGACTCCGAATCTTATGACAAATATTGTGAAAAATTGCAGTTCTTATGCGGGGAAGAGCTTCGTAATTATTATTGTATTGTACTGAAGAGCATGCCGGCTACATATAATGTGTTCTATTGTGATGATCTAGGCTGCTACACGCAGTGATTACCCATTCGATAATTACGAGCAGCGTATATCTTCTGGCTCTAGTAAAAAAAAATCAATTCGAGTCCCAGCAAAGAAATGTTTATCAACTAAGAAGCGGCTCATGGAAAGCAGGGAGGCGCATACCTCCTTAGCGTGTGTACTGAAAAATTTATATTAGGCGTATCGCCTTCAGTCAACACAGCGACCTGCACTTTATCAGCTCAATTTCCTGTAACACAATTACTGGAACACCATGCAATACTTGAAGAGACGTAATCGGTCTGTAGTACCTCCCGACTACCTGTTATTAGTGATGCGACGCCTATTTCACCTGTTGTGTGCCCGACATACTTCTGAATTGTGGCACGACAAGGCAACTTAAGCAGGCCTCTCGTCCTCATGTGCTCGTAACCTTTGTTGGAGCGAGCTTTCCAAAGCACGTACTCCCTCAGAATTGATTCACTGTACTCTGGCTTCTTTGAAACAAAAATTTGACACTTGGTTCTTGACAAACTGGCCGGTTTTATTGCCTGCGTCGGCTAATTTCAGCAAACTAAAAAAAAGACAATATTTCTTTGCTGCTTTCGAAAGGTGTCAGCCGTTCACGCGCTGTATCATACTTGCTTTGCAATGTCTGTAATGATTGCTTGAGACGAGATATTTTCTTCTGTGAGCGGTTATTTGTTCTCTTCGAATCCTCTATTACCCGCTTAACATCAAGGTCTGTTTGAGACATTTCATCTATCCGTGGCGCATACTCGCAGCAGGCAACCCACAATTCGACGTTGCCTCGAAATATTCGCCTGGTGCAGCGACCTGTTCTTGATCTCTGATGCCAGGCTCGAGATCTTCATGCAGACTCTCATGAGCCACTTCGTGCGTTGTTGTTCGCTGAAGCTAAAGAAGCGTCATCTCCTACTTCCCGTCGAGGCCGCTTCCTTGTTCTTGGAGTGGTCTTGTAATCATTTTCAGTGAAGTGCAGCGAGCAAAGAGAAGAACGGTCGCTGGGCACCCTTTTCCTCCATATCCTTGCCTGGCGATGTTGGTGAGCCAGGCTTATCAGCGTTCAGCATTGGAGGGAAATTCATAGTATCCCAAGCCGGGATTTTTCTTCGCGTTCGACGTGCACAGTGGAACGCAGCAGTTCTTAGGCGTACTGCTGCTCTAACAACCTATTCAGGCTATGTTTGTGTTGTCAGGAGGAAGAACACATGGAATTCGGAACTACTAGCACTCCGCGCAACGCAAAAAAGGCGCGCTCGCCACAGCGCGCGGACTTCGGAGTATCACCTACTACTAGCGCCCTCGGCGAAAGTTGCGGCCGAAACTGTCAACGCCGCTCTCCCTCCCTGGACAATGCGCGGCGGCCCCACGCAGCAGGCCGCACCTGTGCGCTTTCATCCAGCGGCCGTGGTATGGGTTTCGATCGTGAATAGACGTTTTTTCGCCGTGCCACTTAGCATTATCTTTGTTTTCTGCATGTTCATCCTTAATCCTACCTTAGAGCTTTCTCGGCTTAAGTCTTCAATCATCTTTTGCAATTCGTCGCCATCATTGCTAAAGAGCACTATGTCGTCTGCAAATCGAAGTTTACTCAGATATTCGCCGTTAATCCTGAGCCCTGTCTCTTCCCAGTCTAAACTTTTGAAGATTTCTTCCAAACATGCAGTAAATAGCATTGGAGAAATTGTATCTCCCTGTCTGACACCTTTCTGTATTGGAATTTTTCTGCTTTTCTTATGGAGGAGCAGAGTGGCTGTGGAATCTTTATAGATGTTGGCTATTGTGTTTATGTAGCTATCACATATTCCTTGACGACGTAGTGCCTCCAGAACTGCTGGTATCTCTACCGAGTCGAAAGCCTTTTCGTAATCTATGAAAGCCATATAGAGGGGTTTGTTGTGTTCAGCGGATTTCTCGATTACTTGATTGATCGCATGCAGGTGGTCCATGGTAGAATATCCTTTTCGGAACCCTGCTTGCTCTCTTGGTTGATGAAATTCAAGTGTGGCCCTTATTCTGTTTGAGATAACCTTTGTGAATATTTTGTAAAGTGCTGAGAGTAGACTGATCGGCCTGTCGTTCTTCAAGTCCTTTACATCTCCCTTCTTATGTAATAATAGAATGTTTGCGTTTTTCCAGCTGACTGGTACATTTGAAGTTTTGAGGCATTGTGTGTATAGTGTCGCGAGCTTTCCAGTTAGGAAATCTCCGCCATCTTTGATCAAGTCGACGGTTTTGCCGTCTTCTCCAGCTGCTTTTCCGCGGGACATGCCCTTAATTGCTTCCCTAACTTCGTCCGCAGTGACGCATGGGATTTCGTAGTTCTGATCGACATCTTAAACACTCTTGGCGGGGAGACTCGTATTTGAGCTGTATAGTTAGGAATAGAAATCCTCGGCCACCTTGCTTATATAACTGAAGTTAGTAACGATGTTGCCCTGCTTATCTTTCACTGCACGCATTATGTTCTTTCCCGCACAGAGCTTCCTTTTAGTTGTTTTGATGCTGACTCCTTTTCTAACGGCTGCTTCTATATCTTTCACGTTATGGTTACGTATGTCCCTGACTCTGCTTTCGTTGATGAGCTTAGACAGCTCGGCGAATTCTATCTTGTCTCTTGAGTTAGTTATTCTCATCTGTTGGCGTTGTTTGATTAGATTTTTAGTAGCTTCCGAGAGCTTATTCACAACTTGGTGCTTTGCCTCCTACTTCGATCGCTGCTTCGGTGATCAGCTTAGTAATGTCTTCGTTCATCTTCTCTATGTCCTCATTATATTCCCGTCCTAGAGTGTCATATTTGTTCTTAAGTGCAATTATAAATTCTTCTCTTTTCGCCCTGACGCCATCGGGGTTGGCCTGTTTCCGTGTGATTAACTTTGTCCTTGTTCGCTTTAGATTGAGGGATATATTCGCCCTTACTAGTCTATGGTCGCTAATTCTGACATTATTAACCACTTCTGTGTCCTGTACTATACCCAGATCACTGCACATTATGAAATCTATTTCGTTTTTCGTTTCTCCGTTGGGGCTTTTCCACGTCCATTTCCTGTTACGTTTCTCAAAGAAAGTATTCATTACACGGAGGTGATTTCTTTCGGCGAATTCCACGAGCATATCACCTCTGCTATTCCTATCTCCTTCTCCGTAATTACCGACTGCACGTTCTCCTCTTAGTTTCTTTCCTGTTTTCGCGTTGAAGTCCCCCATAACAATGGTATATTGGGTGTATACCTTGTTCATTGCCGTTTCTACATCCTCGCAGAGCTGTTGTACAGCCTCGTCACTGTGGCTGGTCGTTGGTGCGTAACTTTGTAATAGTTTTAGTTTGTATCGCCTATTTAATTTTATCACGACACCTGCTACCCTTTCGCTGATGCTATAGAATTCTTCGATGTCACCCGCTATGTCCTTGTGTATCAGGAATCCTACGCCGTATTGCCGCTTCTCTGGATAGTCCTCTGTAGCAGAGAACGTGTCCTTCATTAAGCGATAAGTATCCTTCTCCTGGTTTCCTAACCTCGCTCAGGCCAATGATATCCCAATTGAGACCCCTTAATTCATCAAGTAGTTCAGCTAATCTGCCTTCGCTT
Organism: Hyalomma asiaticum; assembly: GCA_013339685.2. Classification (NCBI taxonomy): domain Eukaryota; kingdom Metazoa; phylum Arthropoda; class Arachnida; order Ixodida; family Ixodidae; genus Hyalomma; species Hyalomma asiaticum. The sequence continues at coordinate 232,017 of JABSTT010001728.1, forward strand.
GAAAGAGTTCGCGTGTTAAGAGTCGCTACGTTTAATTTTCAATGGCAGCCTGTCCGAGTACAGAGGCTTTTTGAGTCTTTTGTTCCCATACCCGTGTTGTCGCATCCGCGGCTAGAAGCTTCGTTGTTGTCGTCGTCGTAGGTCCAGGATTTGGCTGGTCCGGTAACTTGGGAGGAGTTGGGCATGGTGTTGCACCAGGGGGGCCAGTTCCTGTTCTGGTGCTCAGGTGAGTTGCGTAGATGAAGCACGGTGATGGTGGGCGCCCATTTGCATCTTTTGTCCAAAGGCTCCTCGAGGGGAGGAGACTTTCAGAGGTGTTGCAGTTTGAGGGTTAGTCAGGGTAAGGTGTAGTTATTGAAGGGAGGTAGGGCATACAAAGAAGATACCTCAGGAGCTTAGAAAAAAGTTAAAGCTTTAAAAAAAAACTTATACTCCTCTGGGATTCGAACACGGTACCACTTGGTCTACTACAAAAGCATGGCCGAGTCTTCTGTGTTGTCGGGTCGCCGGTGTATTTGAGAACAGATTCCTCCTGCGCCCTCTCGTGAGTTGTGATGCGATTAATTTCAAAATGTCCGCAAAGCAGCATTTTTGCTGATTTCGAATACCAGAACGGTATGCCTGATTGTCTCGCCTGCGACGCGGCAGTTTCCGCCGTGTTTGTCGCGTCATCCCGTGCAGTTTGGCTTTTGCACGTGTTTATCCTTCTGTTCTTACCGCCGTGAAGTGGTTGTCTCAGGGAGAAAGAGAGAGGGAGGGCGAAAGGAGGGCGAGAGCTGGGGGGGAGGCAGGGGGGCGTGAAGTAAGGAGTGGGAAAAGGTTGCATGGCGACCTTGCTGGCACTTATGGAATCGCCGTGATAATAAATAAGTTCCGTTTTCGTTGCTCAGCGTTCAGCCTACTTTGCAATGTTGAAAGCGGTTGCCGATTCCTTGGACGTGCTACGGCCTTGTAATTAATACAGAAACAAAACTCATCATGTGTTATGCTCGTAGCGCGTAGCTCATTTCTTGTCCGTTTACCCTGCTAGGAGATTTTTTGCGAATAGCTTATTATCACGGTAGCGGAAATTTGATAGCAAACAAGATCTGACATCGTTAAATATTGGTAAGTTGCTATTTAGTGCAGGAGTTATACAGTCAGGGCGGAAGTCCTAATATGTCGTTTCTGACGTATTCTTATAAGGTCGCTTTCACAAAACACTGGTATCTCAATAAGTTTTGTCTTTGCGCCTGGCAGTCACAATCGCTTGTGTTTTTCGAGAATGTGCGCGATCGGATATGCCTTCTCCCTTCAACAGTCGGTCTACAGTCAGCGCCTGACTTGTTCTTTCGTGTGCCTACTTCACCTATATTCGCGCAGAAATAATAATAATCTCAGTTGGCAAGCTCACGAGGCGTGTCAATAGCGGCCATCGTTGGCATACTTGGTGACACAAATCAAATATGATCTACTATATATATATATATATATATATATATATATATATATATATATATATATATATATATATATATATATATATATATATATCCCGTGTGCGTCTGCGCGGTTGCTAGGAACGATATGTGACATGGAATTTCGAATTCCACTAATAAAGAGAACTACATTACGACTGTGTATAAACAATACCAGCGCCTTAAAAAAATCTAATAGGACTAGAATAACATTTTGAGGAATGTTTAAACTTAGCAGCTTATTAATGCGGATATTTAAGGGCTTCCTAGCCGGCGATCCAAGTGCGTTATGCTTTGAGGCATTTCTGTGACTCATCTAAAGTAAGAGCAGCCGTGCATGTTCGCACACGATTTATATCTATACTGGTGTTTCGAAGTGCGAGTAGATAATCTTCAACGCGTAGAGGAGGAGAGGAAAAGGTGTACAATCCTATAGTGGTTCGAATACGTCTATTGAGAGATTTTGAATAAAGAGCGTCGTTCACCCCCTGGGAGAACTTTGGGCTTCGATGCGGGGCTTGAGGGGTTCACCCAGTTCCACACACCACGCCACATCACGCTTCGGGTTAATAGCTAGTAACTATGCGACAAAGGTAGTAACTGCGATAGTTACTAAAATTTACCTTGCCGTTACTACTTATTTGCTATCTTTTTTAAGTGTTTTGTCTATTTTACGCAGATGCATCAATCTCCCACTGAGCAGAAAAATACCGATGTATGACAGTGAAAGACAAATATCAGGGGATGGTCGGGGCAAGTAATGTCGTCCTTATGTGCTGCGAATATTATTATTAATATTATTTTTTTCAATATTTGTCAGTTCCGATTTCTATTGTCGATTTTATTTTTTCGCTAATTTTTATAATTGAGTGGCATCAATTATTTGTAACTAGAAGAGAAGCTCAGGAGGAAGATGGAGGCTTGAATCTTTGAACAGACCGCTAAAAACTATTTAGAAAAGGGAATGCCGCAGGGACTAACGCAGGAGCCTTCGCATCGCCGTCCTGACTAAAAGTCCACTTGTCGATACGTTGGCTCCTGCGACATTCCCTGATCTAAATTGTTTTTAGCGATCTGTGCATCAATTAATTGTGTTATAATTGATTTCAGCCCGTTAAAGTTTGCATTGCTTAATTTACGAGTCCGCCCAAATGATGTTTATTTATTATTAAAATGCGGAAACGGCATGGGGTACAAATTCTGAAAACAAAAACGTATGTCCGAGATGTCGCAGTAAACAAGGGGGCTACTTCACAGGAGCTCCACTTCGTAGCTGGGCTTTGTTTCGTTGGTCTGCCGGACGCAACTGACAATTATGCGGAGTGAGTTGTCCCTATAATTCCGTTAACGACATGGGCATGTCCATTTTCACTGAGGTCCGCGCCTTTCCTGCAACTGTCAACGAAAACGTATCTGTCTGGTACGCGCACGAAGGGTAAATCGAAGCCAACAACTTCGGTCACGCCCTTGTTGCCACCGAGTGCTGCAAAGCATTGTCTGTTCGTCCTCGCGATAGTGCTGTCGACGGTGCCCGCTAGATGGCCATCAGTGGCGCCTCCATAGGCGGTGCACCAGGCGTATATATAGTGGGCCGACAGCGTTAAGGAACCAAAATTATGTGCGGCCAGAAGGAGCTGTGCAAAGTAGTTTGTCTTGCAGCGGACTAGTCTCATGGAGTCGCCTATAGGCACGCATATGACAACATAAAAGGCTGTGGAGAAGTGATTGACTGATTTGTGGGGTTTAATGTCCAAAAACCAGCTCTGATTATGAGAGACGCCGTAGTGAAGGTAGCCGGAAATTTTCACCACCGTGGGTTTTTTAACGTGCACTGACATCGCGCAGCACACGGGCCTCAAGATTTCCCCTCCATCGAAATGCAGCTGCGGTGGCAGGATTCGATCCCGCAACCCTCGGATCAGCAGCCGAGCACCATAGCCAGTAGACCACCGTGGCGGGGCTGTAGCGAAGTGCAAAGGCACGGAAAAAACCTATATGCAACTTACTACGACAAAACAAGGTCACTAAGAAAATATGTAAGCACTGGAATGCGTAGGATAACCACGCGTATGGCTCTTGCATCTTCTCTGGCCCTTTCAAGATATACACTTGTGATAAGCACACTTAACTGTTTCAGGAAGTCCTACTGCATACCAATAAAACCTTTCCATCGTAATAACAATGAAAAGAGACGACACATTCTAGCAGCGTAATACATTTGAGAGCATAATGTCAGCCATCAAACGCTCCGTAGGGGAATTCAAGTGGATCTCGCGGTGGGTATCTTCTGTCGAGTTTGTCGGGGTTACGAGTATTCAACCTTCGTATATAATATAACAATTGGGATTTACGTGCCAAATTATTAGGCACGCTGTAATGGAGTGCTCCGGAAATTGACAACTTGGAGTTATCTAACAAGCACTGATTAACCACAGCACACTGGCCTCCAGCATTTTCGCCTTCATCGTAAAAACGAATATACCGACCGGGATCGAAGCCGCGTCTTGATGATATTGATCGCAATCTTTTGCTAAAGATAAAAAATAAAGTGTTCCTTCACCGTGTACCGAGAAGGCAACAAAATGTACCTGTACGATATCCGCGCTTGTCTATAGCTCGATGGCGCTGGGGGGCTTCTTCGCTGGTGTATGCTGCTTGCGTGTTGCGTGGCTTGCATAGGGTGCCCTTCTCGAGCACTTCCGTGATGAGCGGGTCACACGTAGCCTCTGAGAACTGTCGTGTCCAGTATCCACCGCACCTGTGATAAGCGCATTCGTGGCACTTGTGTGGGTTCTATAACACCTCCAAAGTAGTTGCCAGTCACCTCAAGAATTTTCGTGCCTTTCGCTTTAGCCATATGCATGGAGAGGCAAATATCATAAACTCATAACTATACACATGTCTCCGAAGCATGTCCAGTGAGGGGACGGGTAAAAATAAATACGGGGCTTACCTAACCACAATTGATGCGCAAGCATGGGGACATGGAAGGTGCCTACGAAAGTTATTAAAAATAGAAAAAGTAGCCCAGTTAGGATTAAGAGTGAATTAGTTTAATAACGGAAACAGTGTATCCATCGATATCAGTAATGTCTACATCAAAAGCTCTTCACTCCCCCTTACTCAGCCTAATACTTCCTAAAAAGACTATTTAAACGAATACGACTACTTCTTGGGCAACTTGGTGTCATTTAGCACATATGATTAGTGTGTGCGGACAGGAGCGACGTAAGGGACACACATACACAGCAGGCCAGCTATTAACTAATTTTATCTTGTTAAGAAAGAAAAATTCACGTCATGCCATTCTAGCGTATGCGCAAAACAGGTCAATGATGCAACAAAGCAGATGTATCTTCTTATTAGAAGTGTACGTCAAACATGTGTATCTAGGCATGGAAGAGCGAAATAGAGGTATCATTAACGCACGTTTCCGAAGCATGTACAGTATGGCAAGAGATTGCATTATGTGACTTTCGCGGGAACATGCCACGTGACATTGCTCTACGTGCCTTTGGGTGATTGTGACATGTTCCCGCCAAAGTCACCTGACAGGTTTCCACCGAACATGTGTGCGCAGTGTCACGCGACATATTCCTGCCAAAATGTGATATGCGTATCGATTGTCCTGTTTCCGTAAACTGTCGGCCAGCGTCGCTGTGACCTGGTTTTACGCGACCTATCGGAAGCAGAGTACTTTTTAAAAAGTAATAGAATGCAGAATAGAAATCCGGCACGCATTACTTCCGCCACTGTTATAATAAATATTCCCATTTACCGCGTAGTTTGTAACGTTAGTGGAGACTTAAATAGCTCGAATTGGCCTGCACCTGCATAAGTCACGTCCTCCGTTGCAGCTTAATGCGACGGCTGTCTGGTGCGGGCCTCGTAGCCTTCCGGGACACGCTTGTCTAGTGCTGCATTCACGCAGGATCTCCTTGGCGACCACGAAGACTAGGAGCTTGCTATCAGCTCCCGGAAACAGTCTTGATGGATGCCCAGTGTAGCTATCCCAATCGAGTCCCTGGACCTCGGTCGACGGCGTCACCATAATCTCCACGTTCCTTGATAGCATGGCCTCGATTGCAAAGAACTCGGGCACGTGCGGCAGGTTATCTTGGGCTTCACCTGGAGGCGTGACAAGATGGGTAAACCAAGGCGTCTCGTGGGAGGACACCGCCATGGAGAAGCTTGAAGCGCAACTGCGGAGGAGGCTGCTAATTGCTGGACAGTTAAGTTAATCGATTACACCAATTGGTAGTAGGCCTGACCCGTTGGCCAGCTGATGAGGTGGCATAAAATCCGTCCAGGGCAGACAGGTTCGCGTTCGGAAGAGCGATGACAAATCTTTACGCCGCGCGAGCCCGCGAACGCGTGGCACCCACGTCGCTGCTTCTTTTTCTTTGTCCTCCGCGCAATACTTATGTTCGTTGAGGAACCCCCTTTCCAAGGTGTTTGTGGTCTGGGCACGGACAAAGAAGTATGAGAATTGAGGAGAGGAAACTGCTATGCCACGGCAGCGCACGGCGGCGGCCCGTTAATGTAACGCTTTGGCGAGGAGGAAGTTGAGTTTTCTGGGCATCACGACAGATCACGCTGTCGGCCTGTTCCCATCGTTTACATGTCATCGGGCGCGACGAATAATTATCGCGTTACCGTCTCATATATTGTAAATGTTATCAGTTTTCGCTAGCGTCAACAAATAGGGGCGGCGGACATTTTAGCTTCAGTTAGCAATAAATGCAGAATTAATTACGTGCCGTACAGCGCTTGGAACGAGCTGCTTGCACTCCCTCAGAGAAGACGACGCATGCCGCTCGAAGTCATTCGCTGGCGTGTTGTGAGCATGCATGTGTAAATGACCGTGGGAAGGAAGGGCATGAAGCCTGCGGCGTATTCTTTGTCCCATCTGCTGACTCTAGAACTCTCACCGGCTTCTGCAGCGCGAGATCGCGCCGCCGCAGCCGATCGCGGAGGCGACGAGTCGACGCGCGCGTTTTTCTTTTCGGCCGACAGAGGGCGCGTCGGCGCCGTGCCCTACAGCGTGACTTTATCGGGCAGCCCGAGCGAGCGCTGTTTCCCCTCCGCAAGAATTCTTGCTCGGTGGGTCTGGGTCATCCCACTTGGAAAAGTAGCTCCGTGTGATCATTGCGGATAGGGAATCAAATTAATGATTCCAGCTCAAATATAATTTCTTACGATGTAGAGTGTTGTTCTTCACGTCTTGTTTGCCTCGAATGCTATTAAAAGAACTGTCTACCGCTCGGAACACATTTTAAGGTTTTGGTAATAATTGTAATATCATGCGTCACGTTTACGGAAACCAGCATGCTTCGGCCCCCAAAGATAAGAGGTTATGTTCTTAATTTTGCCGTTAAAGTGGTGCAAAAAAGCGTGGTTGTCAAGTTCCAAGTATAACAAAACCAGGTCACAGAGGTATACATATAGGGCTGAAAAACAGTTGTTTATGCCTTGGAAGTGTACTTCACCGCTTATGACATCTATGTAAGGCGTAGAAGAGCAGTTCGTTCTTCGTTTCGCAGCTTTCGAGGTAGAGCAGGTGGCGCAGCATTCAAATTTATCTTGCTGAACTGGCGTGGAGATCGGGGTTTGCCACTTTTGTGGCGCTGATGTTTTCAATGTCTCTCGCGCGTTGCGATGTGAATGCGTGCACGCACCATCACTGCGATACTTTACGCGTTTTACTTCATAATGTGCGCGTGAGGCAGTGTCATAAAAGACGGTAGGAAGACGGCTTCGGGTACAGTTTGCCTGATTATGCTAGAGTCTGTTCCAAGCTCTTTCACGGATCTCTCTACACGGCGTCTTTTGGAAACGGGTAGAGGTCGAAAAAGTGGCTCGAGAGCACAACTGTCATTTGTTGAAAGCTTTGTGTCGATAAATACGAGGTAAGAAGTTGTATATGTTACAGTGCAGTTTCAAAACCGAGACTTTATCCACGTTTACTGCTATAACTGTATGATGAAAAGTGATATCTTCATTCTTTTTGCTGTGCAAATTAAGGCATCGAAAGTTGAAAATGCTGATGTATTATATATCGCTTTTGAAGTTTAGTAAAGAGTTATTTGCGAAGCTGTGGTGAACGTGTTTCGCAAAAATAAACTTCACGTTGGCTTTCAAAGTATATGCAAAATATTGCGCCTTAGATTCCCTATAGCAGATGCGGTGCTGAGAACTACGACTGCAATTTTTGGCGCTGTAATGCGGATTCAAAATCATACTTTCTCACTTTGAAATTCTTTTCGCTTGCCGCGTTGTCAACAGTATAGTGCATTCCCAAACATCCTATTTAAACAAAATATTTGCCTCCCGCAGGCACCGGGATTTATCCTAGTGATTTTAAGCGAATGACATTGCTCCCGCCCTACGTTGTCTGCTAAAGTGTAATTTCATTTTTAAAAAGTGAATTTGCGTGGACTGCGGCAGCAGTACCAAGATAACCACAAAATGCCACTACGTACAAGCAAAACTTGCTGTAGACATATGAAAGTATTTTGTTTGTAGTATTGTGGGGTTTAACGTCCCAAAAGCAGCGCTGATTATTAGAGACGCCGTAGTGGAGGGCTCCGGAAATTTTGACCACCTGGGTTCTTTAACGTGCCCTGACATCGTACAGCGTACGGGCCTCAACATTTCACTTCCATCGAAATGCAGCCGCCGCAACCGGGATTTGATCCCGCGACCCTCGGATCAGCAGCCGAGTACCATAGCCACTAGACCACCGTGGCGGGCAGAATATATTGTCTCAACGAAGAATAACGTCGCGGTACTCTTCTGTGCCTTCAGAGTGGGAGTTGCCCTTTTAATTACGGTAGGTTTTAATTGGCCATCCAGGCGGCTAACTAAGGTACTAGAATGCGTTTTTGAAAGTGAACAGCTTGAAATGTGACGTAAAGGAAGTGATTTCAGTGGCAGGAAACAGCTAGAAAATAAACTATGGTCTTGTGAGACGTTCAAACTGGCACATTTATGCCGCCAGTAGATGTTTCAAGTACAACTGCAGCCTGCCACCCCACCCCCACGTGTTTCAACCTTCTGGCATGCTGGCACATTTTAGGCTGTGGAAGCTCGTGGAACAATTTTGGGCTTTTTCTCTTGTCTACCAGTTAAAGTTCGGAAGGAAATGCACTTTGTCACTAGCAGCTTCACTTATCTTTTGGGACGCTTCACTGTTTTTTTTTTCTCTCTCTCATTGTGCAATGCATACGTGGGCAAAATACCTTCAGAAAACACGAGACGCGGAGCATTCACGGAGCTGCAGGCGCACGAAACCACGCGGCTGCATGGATGGATGCTATGAGCGTCCCCTTTGTAACGGGGCGGTGACACATTTCTTTTTTCCTTTCTCTTCCCCTCTCTATTCTTTTATTTTTTAACCTCCCTTCCTTTCTTTCCCCCTCTCTATTCTTTTCTCTCTAACCTTTCTTTTTTCCCCTCTCTATTTAGGTTGTCCTCAGCCTTTTAAATCTACTTCAATTAAATCGATCATACCATAGCAAAAACGTAAATTCATAGCCCAGTTCTTGGACCCTTACGGCAGAAAGTCCTTATTTTCCCTATAATTATTTTTTTCCGTTCTCTCTAGTTTTCTGCCACCAGTGTTCTAACCGCCTCTTACTTAATTCAATCGCGGGTATGTTCAGATTTTCATTGTTCTCCATAAAACCCAAGGCTTCATGTAGGGTAGCGCCCACACGTACATCTGGGTGGATATTTCCGCATTCAATCAGAATATGCTCCGTCGTTTCCCTATCTTCCTCACAGCATGTGCCTTTTTCTTCTTCTTTACTGAATTTCGCTTTATACCTACGCGTTCTAAGGCATCCCGATCTCGCTTCAAACAGTAAAGCACTTCCTCTTGAATTATCGTAAAATGCCTCCCTCTTTATTTTTATTTAGTTTTTGCCCTTTCGGTAGTTTTTCAGAGTCGGTTTTTTTTTCATCCCTGCCATCCAGCAAATCTTCTCCGCCTTTCTAACTTTTCGCTTTACGCTGTTTGTTGTCAATCCTCTTAGAGGCGTACATTTACTGGTGAGTGTCCTAGTTCTTTTTCTCCGCTGCGTGTCAACGCGCTCTTTCTATATAAATAACGGAACACCTTCACTGCCCACCTACTCTCTTTCATATTCCTTAGGCTCTCTTCAATCCTTATTTTGCTCTGGGCTTCCCTTGCCTCAAGACTTGCCCATCCCATATCGCAGGCCTTTACAGCCTCATTTGTCGTTTTCCCTTGAATACCCAACGCGAGGCTTCGCACAGTTCTTTGATTCACATCCATTCCTGATTGTACCTCTGGCCTCATGCACACCACTGAGTTCCCAAATGTAAGCCCCGGTACCATTACCCCTTTCGACAGATCAAGCACCTCGTACCTATGGTATCCCCATAACGCTCTGGACCGTAGCCTCCTCTATAGACCTTTCCATCGGCACTCTCGCTCCGGCGAGCAGGAACCTGTTTTTGTCGTCTGCTAGCGCGCTGGAGAGAGCTCTCCGCGCCACGCCCCCCTTCGTTGGGCTGTGTTTGCACGGTGCGCGCGCTGTTTTTCGCTCACTAGAGCGATTTAAAATGTCCTTTAAGAACAGCCTATCGACGGGGCATCAGTGCATTGTTTACGGTTGCATGTACAACCAGAAGAAAAGGAACGCTGCACGTAAACAGCTGTGCAGCAAGCACAACGTTGCGCAGGAGGAGTGCGGCTGCGCACTCACTGACGTACTCGTGCCAAAACGCCGCACCGCTCATGTTCCCACGTGGTCTAATGCTAATGTCGCCAGCACCCCCTCAACCCTAGTCAGTGCCGTTCTTAGCATATGGTGCGAATGTCCCAGATTTCTTCGTTTATTCTCTTCCTACTCGATTAGCTTCAACGATGAGAGCTAAACGCGTTTCACGGTACTACCAAAGCAAGGGGTTTTAGTACGGACATTCCTTTTTCTTTTTTTTGTTGCTCTTGTCCTTGCTGTTGTATGCGTCCGGCCTGTGCAGTGCAAACCAGGTTGGCATGTGTTGTTGAACGGCAAACGTGCTTCAGCACCTTATGTGACGCGGACGCTTCCTTCAGAAGAAAAATAAAAGTGGAGAGCTCGACGGAAGTCGATATTAAACTATGCTGCGAGAACGGAGCTGAATGACTGCTTCTTGACCATGAGTTCGATAAATGGGAAACCCGATTACAACAACAACAAAAAAGATCCAGGTCTCGCGCACCGTGGGAGCCAATTTTATGCCAAGATGCGAGCGATGTAATTGTAAGTATTAGCCAACGTTATTCATTAAAGAGAAAGTCAGCACACAATAGCCGACAGTTGAAGGAACTCTAGCCAAGAGTAGCCATCTAGCGCTGGTTTTAATTGAGTAATTGCCGCACATATGCCATGGCTTATACCTCATGCTACTACATTTTTACGATGTTATGAGCACAGATATACGTGTGGCATTTACTGACTATCACACCTTGTTAAAGTTTACTTGCTTTATTATAAGTGTCCGAACGCCGTTGCACTACTTATTGAGTTTGTCGTTATGTTGAGTAATGACCAATCGAGCCACGATCGTGTCGTGTCATGAACATGATTATAAAATATCACATCCCTAGAGCTGTACCTTTAGTTCGGCACCCATTTCAACCCCCTTAAAGCTTTCATGTTGAGTCATAATCATGTCGTGCCATGACCATATCGTGTCATGAAAATGACTATAACTCTTATCGCATCTGCTCCTGTGCCTTTCGTTTTACAACCGGTATCGAACCCCCTTTTGCATAATGATGCTCATGTTATTTCATGTAAGCGATGTCATGAACATGATTATATCTTACATCACATCCTTCGAGGTTTACTTTTCCTCTGATACCCATCTTCACCCCCTTCCGTTAATTTTCGCTCTGTCATGCTCATGTCATATTACGTATTTCATGTCATGAACATGACTAACTCCCATCGCTTCTCTCGATCTATATATTCGTTTTGCACCGATCTTGACCCCTTCCCGTTAATTTTTGCTTCGTCATGCTCACGTCATATCATGTATTTCATGTCATGAATGTGACTAACTCGCGTCTCTGGACCTGTATCTTTCATTTGACACCCATCTTGACTTCTTTCCTTCATATTTGTTTTTGCAGAGTCATGCTCATGACATGAGCATATTATGTCATGTCATGAACGTGACTATGACCAATATTACATTGTTCGACATGCACTTTTTGTTTGACACCCATATCGAGCCCCTTCCGGTGGTCTTATGTTTGCAGAGTCATGCTCATGTCATAGCATGACCTGGGCACATCAATCATGTCATGAACGTAACAACGACCAATATTACATTCTTCGACATGCACCTTTTGTTTGACACCCATATCGATCCCCTTCCAATAGTATTATGTTTCCAGAGTCATGCTCATGTCATAGCATGACATGAGAACATCATGTCATGAACGTGACTAACTCGCGTCTCTGGACCTGTATCTTTCTTTTGACACCCATCCTGACCTCCTTCCTTTACATTTGTTTTTGCAGAGTCATGCTCATGACATGAGCATATCATGTCATGTCATGAACGTGACTACGACCAATATTACATTCTTCGACATGCACCTTTTGTTTCACACCCATATCGATCCCCTTCCAATAGTATTATGTTTCCAGAGTCATGCTCGTGTCATAACATGCATGACAACATCATATCATGTCATGAACGTGACTGTAACCAATATCACATCCTTCGAGATTCACCTTTCGTTTGACACCCATCTCGACCGCCTTCTTGCAGTTTCAAGCTTTTTCTTGTATTGTGTCAATAACATGCTTTGCAAAATCAGGTCATTCATTAATCGTGATTTGGTAATTATCACGGTGCGCTCTCATTATCGTAACCAGTCTAACCTACCTTGTATGACTTACAGGCATTATACCCCTGACACACGGGCGCGCTAAAGTACTTTAGGTAAGGGGACGTCTACCAGAAAGGCATTCATGCCCAGTGACACACGACAAAGGAGTATCTCCTTAGCGGCAAAGTTCCTTTGCAGAAAGGCACATCGGCGATCTACTTTTCGAGCGTAAAGGGCGTACTCTCGCCAACAGCATACACAACCCGTAAACGGGAGAGACCTTTTCACAAAATTACAGCACCCCGCAAGTATTTTCTTGCCTTGCGTATAAGCTTTAACTTTTAGCCGTAATGAGATTTGTCGGGCTGCGAAGATTTGTTTTTACCGCACTCTCAAACGCTCACATCACCGACATGCGGGATTCCGGCAGTGTCATTTGCTTCTTCGTCGTGGCAGGGATTGCGCGTGAAACGAGCAATCAGCAATAAAAACGATATTTTTACGTTCCGCAATCGCTAAAGTAATTAAATGCGGAACTTTTTAAAAGTGTTCACTCTCTTGCTGCTTTAACAAGCAGCGCCATTTTTGTGCGGCGTTCGTCTTAGGAACCACCTAAAGAAGTTCACGTGCCGCCGTGTGTCATCGGCGTAGCTACTTTCTGCAGGGGGTCCTTGAGAGTAGAAAAAAGGGGTTCACTACAAAGGACTTCACTTTTGCCCGTCTATCAGGGGTATTAGTTAGCGATTTTCAATCGTTGATTTCTGGACATGCTCACTTTCATACTTATAGTCATGAGCATGATTTAAAGCCTGGCTATCATACTGATTATGCCCGAGTCATGTCCGCGTTAAATTAAGGGTTCCTTTGATATATCGTGTTACGTGAACAGTCATTTATTTCTCAAGGCATCGTTTCTTGTGATAATTTTCTGCAATTTTGGAGCCACCCTCTTCTAAGGTGTCTGAAACATTAAGGTTACTCTAATTGAGACATTAAGGCTCTCGCCTTAATGAGTGGCACCATTGTTAGCAAAAGCAATAGTATTTTTTATTATGAGACGAGTAATCTCACAACAGTAACTCGAGGCAAGAAGAGAATTGTTCACGGTTTCCCAGTTTTACTGCTACCGACAGGCCCCCGCGACTCCCGCCTTTGCCCGCGCAATAACACGCGAAACAATGCCGATGGCAACTGTCCTGCTAATCAGTCAGATCCCACATACTCACAAATGAACCTACCTAAC